>DWNR01000312.1:0-21449 GCA_018250455.1 Polygonus leo | reverse complement strand
TATCATAAAGAACAATAGACTACGGCCTCAATTCTTCTCGTTTTGATAGGAAACCGTGCTCAGGAAGGCAGTAATGGCTTGCTAAAAGAACAATAGCAGGGATTTAAACAGCTTCGCACTTCGCACGTGGTGTGATCTATTTCGTATGAATAATACTTTTTTCTATTCTTACTTATTCTTACATAATCCAGCATTTTGACTCCATGCGGATCACTGCGTGGATCTTTATACACGTAATGACCATCCCGTATTGAATATTTTCAAAGCCTTCCAAAGGCTCCCAAAGGTTTGCGGATTATTAGCCATTTATAACGAGTGACCTATATAGCCTATCATAAACCTCTATAGCCTAGGAAAGCATAATTTTAGTAATCAATATTCATCCATTTAGCATTTAAAACTCGACCGCACCCAATGTTTCTTAATAATGTAGATCCTTTTCCACCTGCAGAAGCTGCGAAATTATATTCATGTGCTGTGTCTTTAAAAAAAAATTAAAAACAAGACAAATGCTACAAAATTTGTAGTAAGAATCCTTTAGCTACAATGTTCGTAGAATAGAAATCCTTTGTCCAATGGGATAGTGATAAATTAATAAAGATAATATCCAACCATATAATACATTTCACTCATCTTTCCGTTATATACCTACATAAAATCCCATTTTAGCATTAATTTTCAACTTGTCGTAATAAAAGTAACGATACATCTAGTTTAATGTTAAAATTAACAACTTACTCGGCTTAATCATGTGCTTTTACTTGCATTTTATGGCTTTCGTTGCTAATGCTTCTTGTAAAATGTGTCCGATTTTAATAACACACGCTTTAGAACCATACTAAAATGGTTGTATACGAGGCCATCCATAATGTTTAATATTTCTTAAATAATTAAAGTATTATATGAGTACGTGCGTGATAGGTACGTAAATTACATCTAATTAAATATAATCAATTTTTTAGATTTTACAAATCTGAAAAACCATATCTGGCTCGCATTTGAACAATTAGAATCGAATGAAGAATTCGATTTAAAAATTATTCAACAAATTTTTATTTCACAAAATTAAAGTCAGATTATTAAATTTTACACGTCAAAACTGGTATTTAATTTTAGATTTAATACCACAAGTAAAGTTTACTCTTCATCAAGGACCATCGAAACAAACAACAAATCCATATATAGAGAAAATAAGTCCAAAATATTGCCAAAACTGTGGACATTGTCAGCCAGAGTAATTAACTCTAGAACCAATATTCAATTAATGCTAACATCGATCTATCGTGTTATACAGAAATGGAAATAACACATGCAGAATAGATGCCCGTACATGGATTTGTCGACACAAATACAAAAGTGAAATGCAATTTACATTACAATTTGAATATATCTTAATTAATTCACAGAAATGAATAATAGTAAAGCTTGCCCAATATAACCAAATATTGCAACATAATCAATCATGAGAATGGTCATGCGCTGATTTCATTATAATATGATCGTCGTCATGACATCGTCTGATATGATTGTTCAGTGAAAGTGAATTTACTTTAATTAATTCATTCATCGAACACTTGTATTATGCATGAGTACGATATAGAAACAGATAAATACTTACAAGTCAATTGAAAGCATAAAATAAACTATTAACATAATTTATTCATTTGGAAAATATTCAAGATTTTCTTTTTTATATAACATACAAAATAATCTTTAGGAAAATTTAGAAGGTACAACATATTCCTTTAAAGAAAGTTGTTTTCTTTTACTTTATTTTGTTCCGTTTGTTTTATTGTGTTTGTTTGTTGACATCTAACTCTAGAACGTGCTATAAAATAACAGATGTTTCCTTTCACGTCTGACATACGCATCAGCGGCAATTACAGAGCGTAAAGTACGCCATTTGGATCGCCAGAACAACAAACAATGGTGAAATACGATGTGTTAAAATTATGATGGCTTTGCGCCAATTTGCCCGAGATCATCACTATTTTAAAGGTCAGTTGAAAAACTAACATTAACGTATATTATTTACTTAATTTAGTATTAGAGTAATGTTTATTTAGTACACACAATAAGGACAACGATTGAGAAATTTCTAAGTACATAAAGTCAAATATATAGAGAAACATAAACATAAAGTTCAAAATACGTATACATAAATACTCACAACGCAACATATAACATACAACTATAACGTGAAAACCTTTATAAGCAAGTAATTACTTAGTGCAAAAATAATTTGTTACGCGTCGCTATTGTATCACCGCTAGTAATAACATACTTCGTATTTAAATGTTTTATTTAGAAAACTATCCATTCTTACGCCGCCATCTCATCCCTAGAGATTAGTCGTGAAAGCTGGGCATCCGCTGCGCACTCCTGGGAGGCGACTGCAATAGGCACGAACGTATAATGATTACTGATTAGGATGTTTCATTCATGATACTTGTGTTTCTATATATTTTATATGCAACTGATTTCAATTAGTACAGCATATTTAGACGACATTAAAATAGGAAGAGGTTCTCATTTCAAAGGTTTGCATTTTAAAGGTTTAATATTAAGCTGATAAGAATAGTGTGTTTTGAAAATATTTGCAAAATATGCATTGGCGGTCCCTCTGGTGCCGCAAATGTCTATAGGCGACGGTGACTACTTACCATCAGGTAGCCCGTCTGCCTTATCGCTACGTATAGGTATATAAAAAAAAAACAAAACAACAAATAAGAAAACTGATTTTAATTAAGAAGGAGTTATTTCGGGCATTTTTTCTTTCTACACGTCGCATTACATAAATTAGTATTCACTTTCTTTCCAGGGACACATTTAACGACCGTATTAATCATTAACTCATCTCATCTCATATAGATTATAGACATCGTTGATTCTCTGAACTACGAGGCAGTACCTTGTAAAACAGTCTTTAGTAGAACACACCCCAGAACACAGGTGGTAGAACTTATGTAATTCGACCGGGGAGGTACCAATGCCACCCTCGTAATCGTTTAAAGAAGCGTGGTTGCCAGTGCCAGTGGTTGTGTGGTTAAACGCGAGGCGAACTTAGTCCTTAAGGGTAGCAACGCATCTATGGTCAACCTCAAGTACGATACTCGGGGATGATCACTAATGTGCATGGGCGGCAGTGACTACTTACCATCAGGTGGTCTGCACGCTCGATTGCTACCTTAAGACGATAAAAAAACACAGCAGGGCTACGCATAAGGATCTACTCACACAGAAATAGATAATAGAATATTGAATACAATCTTATAAATATGTTATGAATATTGCCCACTACACAGGGGGTCAATATAATATGTAACGAGGCCGCACAGTCTGCAACAATAGCTTATTCCGATACGCAAGACCCCGATAAAATATTTCAACGACGTTAACAGAATGAAAACTCATACAGAACTTCAAAATATTACCGGTTAAGTGGAGAAAATAATAAATGAGCTCGCTCGAGCCCCGTTACAGATCATTGAGCAGAAATTACACGAATAATAAGGCGAGAAGAACGTCGCTAAATGAATCCTGACATGCGTGAAATATTTCACCTTTCTAATAAATCTCGCTAATAAATCTGGTGCATTTTCTAAAGCGATCGAACGTTCGACTCTTCGTGCGGGCGGCTCACGGGCGTGTCGCTGGGAGAAGATAAGCGTTTTAATTAACTTTTCGTAATTTATATCTTTATTACAAGCTGGGATGGGATTTTGCTCAGCTGTGTTGGTTGGAATATTATAGGTAGAGGAATAACTCCTTTGCTAATAATATCAAACATAAGTGCTTTAAAACATAGGTGTCTCAAAATATACGTTAGTCATGTAATTTAGTTCTATTCACTGGCGAGCATGGGACTCTTTTCAGTGGGAAAAACTTGTAAACATGTTGCATTCCTAACGTTTCATGTGTTAAATCAAGCAATTATTATTAACTACTAAAGTAGGTACGTAACATAGAAAACGATTAAATGTTATTGTGATAATAAACATATACCATGTGTAATGAACTAAAATGTATTATTATCTTCCGACATTCGAATTGGATCCATCTGACCTTAGAGTTCAGTTAAATTATATCAACAGGCCTAATAAACATCTTCATCAAATTATTATTTAACTGCTGGGCGGGCGAAGCCACTTAATATGAGAAGTTTCACCGTATTGGTAAGAGCGAACATTAATAGGCTATCACGATTTTAATTATTGACATACGAGGCGAACATCTTAGTCGTTCAGGGTAGCAACGCATCTGTTGTCAGTCTCAAGTATCATCATTTACAAATGCCTCAAATCAAACACATTTGCTAGGTTTTTGCCATAAGAATGTAACGCGGACGAAGAGCGTGACACGGGATTTTTATATATAGATACAAGTTGCAGCACGTTGATCTGAGCCGGATGCGAATCATTCTAAGCCCTGTCAACGAGTCCACCACACCGCCAAGTCATTACAGTGAACTTGTATCTATTTATCATCTAGATGGCAATAATTTCAGTTAGAGCCGCACAAGCTTAGTTCAAACAAAAACCGGTAAAACTAGTACATGTTTATAAATTCCCAAGTGCAATCTTGTAAGCATTAATGAAAAATTTACTTACGCGATAACTTGTGATAAGAAATGTAAGTGTCAAACAAATTGATTATTACGAGTGGAGTACTGTGATTGCAACATTTATTTAAATCCATAAAAACTTGTGTTTTTATTTCCTGCATCCGGGGCTACGTATTTTATAATCACATAGCTCATTTTATGTTCCTTCGAAGGCCTAAGTAAGAACTGGATACAGTTATTCTACTCTTATAAAACGTTTATGACTAAGAGCCCAGGCCTCCCAGATGTAACATAATTTTCGATACGAAACATTAATAGTGACTAACACAAGGGTCGCCAAATTAATTTAACGTTCGAATATTCGCACAGAAACCTAAATATTTATCAAATCGAATTATAAAGTTACGATGCCGCAAAATAATCCTCCAAAATGATTCCGAATCACGTACATCTTACATACTTAAACAAACTTAATAATTGAAACCGTGACCACCCCCCGTTCTATAATCAGTTAGACTGCCGGTACATCTGACTAAAATCAATTAATTACTGTACCAGTCTGGTTAAACACAAGCTACACGAGAAAACAAACAACAAATATGTATGTATGTGTACTGTAGCGAGAGACTACTACTTTTCTACACGTCAAGTCGAATTATGGTCTGACCGCAAAATTGCCAGTCAGTGGTCACCGTCGGCAGTCGCGCGACACAAACCGCGTTACCGTTTCGTGCCGGTATGGAGGTACTCCATCGAAATAATTTTACACCGACGTCTGCGGTCAAATTCACAATTAATGCAGTAGAAACAATTGAACCAGGATATTTCTAGTTTCTATAGTAGTATGTGACCCATATAAGATTTTAACAGCATTTATAAGCAGTAACGATAAGAAGGATTTCAAACAACGGACCCGGGCTTAAATCCTGGATATAAACATCACTCGTAGCAAAATGTGTATTGAATTTTATTATCACTTGCTTTTAACTAAAGGAAAACTTCGTCAGGAAAAATCTTAAAAGTATATCAATCTCAATCGAACATTTATGGTCGGCGTAGTAAACCCAAACTGTCCCCCTTATTCCTACCTATAAAAATACGAATTAGGTAAAGTTTAAACTATAATAAATTAATAAAAAACAATCCGTTTTTTCGTAAACATCCATCTCTTTTCATACAGTTAAATGTTTGAAAGACTATGTCAGTCATACCTTAAAATGAGGTTAATGGGGTCATCACCTCGTTTTACAGTACCACTTGACAGGGATCAACGAGCACGCAGTCTTCCGTACCTACTGCAATTCAACATTCGTGTTTAACTAAAATTGTACGGTTCAAGTATAAATCAATTCGCTTTTGTATCGCACTACGCATGATCATTTTTATTCTGTGTTTAATTTCCACGTAAAGGTAGTCTTCTTTTGTAGTATTTTTTTTTTTTCAATTTCGGATGGTTTTCGAACACATACAGAAAGAAAGAGTGTTGGCAGATAGACGTCGGAGATTTTGGCCAGCTCTCCGAACACTGGTTTACTGTGTAGAAATGAACCACCCAATAACAAAAGACATGTAGACACACCCAGTAACACAATAGCAAAAGACAGTCAGTCTACTAGTATACATACATACATATATCTGATTATACAGTGTGAGGTCTATTTAATGTTAGTACTACCCTATAATCATATAGGTATAGAACTGAAGTTCTACTTAAAGATGGAATAATTGCTTCACGGGTTATTTAGCAAGTAGGCACTAATAATAAGATAAACCATGTCTAGAATTTACACAGTTCCATTGTTGCCCAAGGAAAAAACTACAAGGGTTCTATATTTTGCCCCATAAACCAAAACACCATCATAGACCAAAACTAGTCACCTACGGCAAGTATGCGATACTAGTCACCATATAAATTAAAATCTTAAATTATAAACAGTAACATTACTCGGTCAATGTGAACTAACGGTGCACGTCGTGAGGGCGGTATCGGCAGATAGCACGCGCGAGCTGGGTCGCGTCTGCTGCCCGCCACAATTAACCCGGTACGATACCTCGCCCAAGATACGAGGTGACATCTACTTTATCTAAGGATTTAGATGAATGCCCCTTGTTCGTAGTGTCTCTAGCATTTAGAACTATATGAGGCCTTCTACTAAAATTCTTCTATACAAAGATTCATTGCTATGCCCTGGAATAAAGCTAGAATGACGCTGTATCTTGTCTATTAAACTAAAACATAGTAGGGATGCAAAGTAATACACCAATAAGCAAAGCTGGTAACACTTTGGTACCTACTTTGACCATATAAAAAATAAAATCTTAAATTATAAACAGTAACAGTACTCGGTCAGTGCAAAGTAACGGTGCACGTCGTGAGGGCGGTATCGGCAGATAGCACGCGCGAGTTGGGTCGCGTCTGCCGCCCGCCACAATTAACCCGATACCTTGCCCAAGATATGAAATGACCATTACACTTTATCTGCTCAAATGCTACTCGATTATCTCTTTGCGAAACTTTGTTTGCACTCAGATGATTGAGAACGTGGCACCAAGTTAGCAACATTTTTTTAACTGAGTACATGAGCCGATCTATCTCTATTAGAAAAAAAATCAGAAGCAAAAATGGTCTAAATTTAATCCAAAGTCCACATACAATGGTCGTAAAGGTCGTAATAATAGTGAAATCTTAATTCTGCAAATGAATTCCGTTGAATAACTTGAACTTGGCATGTAGCAAGCCTCAGTGTGGCGAATTCTTGCAGAATGCCAAACGATTAAATGGAATAAAGCACTTCTACTAAATTAAAACAACATAACAAATACTAAAAGTAAATACTTATAATGTCGTCAATTTATATGCTAAATTGTGTACGTATAATATTTACTATACAGTATCGTAATGTTCCCACGTTTGAATTTCAGATATTTTCTCTTTGATAACTCTACAGACATTTTTGACACCAAGACATCAGACCACGTCGCACCTGTTAGACGATTTCAATGTATAATAAATAAATATGAATGCATTAAATATTATTAACATACAGATACTATCAATACTTTTTATGTTGCTTCGTTGAATTATTAATATAAATATAAACTTCTAACACACAATTTATCTATATTACAATACTTTCTCATGCTTCGAAGAAAAACTGTCATGTTATAATGAAAATTATTCATTCGTATTCGAAAATAGCAGAATTTACTTTAAGCATCAAATATCTCAATAACAATATTGGTTACGGAAAAAAACACTTTTCATATTGTTTAATATTAACAACGTAGTATTATTTATCGATAGAGTTATACACGAATATACACGGTATAGTCCTGTACACTCTTGTAAAGCCATGTAGCTGGTTTTACCAGAAACCTGCTACCGTCGTGTCCACGCCGTGTATACAAGTACAAAATTATCCAATTAATAGTATACCCACAGCGACGATGATCGATAATGATGAATTGCCGTAAAATTACGACCGATAACCGTCTCGTGCGCGAATATGCCAATTACTGCGGGGAGATACGGATTAGTGAGCAGTATTAGGTACCCGATTGCGTACTGATATTAGTAATCACTTCTTCGGTAGTCGCTTATTTTTTGTGCGTAGTCAAGAAAATTGCTCTGTCGTTCAAAGATACTTTAGAGACAGTAACATAGTACAGGGAAAGAGACACGTAATTAAAAGAAAGAGTGATAACAAATAGAAAATAAAATATTTATATGAAAATATATTTTGGAATGCATATATTTCTGTAATGAAAGTGTTATTTTACTTATATTTTTTGTGTTTTATATAGCTTTCCTTTTATAATGCGTATTATGTTTAACAGGCCATTGCTGTTATCCGTAGATTTAACGACGACAAAGTAGTAACTTAGATTTCTTCTAAACGATTCTAACAGAATAACAATTTACTAACAGAATGTAAAGCGCATTCGATCGATCAATTCTAAGTATACACTTATGCATGTACGTGAACGTAGTTTAAAATTAAATAGCTACAATTCTCGATAAACATAACATATTTATTATTTTTTGTATTTTTTCGACATTCGTAGTTTTTCAACAGATCAGTTTGGAAAATGTATCTACATGTAGCATAGTACCGTTTCGAGTTATAAATAAGTTATAAGGCCGAACTCAATGTCAACAATATGATCCGATGGAATGAATGTCAGATTTCAGATCCATTTTTTCAAACGGGATTAAAACCGTACAAAGTAGGGTTCAGCTGTCAAATTAGTATAATAATATTTATTCTTCGATCTAGTGACCCTATACTCATAGCACGCATAAAAGTACTTATATCAGGTAGCTTTTTTTATTATGTAAAAGTAGTAAACGAGCATGCAGTCCACCTGATAATAAGTGGCCACTGCCGCCCATGGACATCAGTAATCATCCTCAAGTACGACTGAGTCATACCTAAGTTTGATCACCGATGCGTTGCTACCCCTGAGGATTAATATGTTCGCCTCGCGTTTAAGTATAGCCGGCAACCACGCCTCTCCATACTGAAACACAATAAATTGCTTCACGGTGGATTATGAGGGTGGTGGTGGTACCTCCCCGGTCGAACTACATGAGTTCTACCACCTGGTAAGCTTCCTAAGTAACTAGATCATTAAATTCTTTTCAGATTACGGAGTCTATTCACTAACCAAACAACCAAATTAGGTCGTATTTTTCGTGATTTGCACTCTAATAAATAATATAAATATATTTGTATAACAATTATTTCTATATTAAGGAGTAGCATATAGTAACATCTGTTTCTGACGTAAATTAATGATGCAGCGCATGAACGTAAGGAAATTTAATGTTATTTAGCACATTATCCTCATTAATTACTCGAATTAATAGCATAACAATCATGTTTATTAATATATTAATTATAAGAACAATATTATTATATAGCAGGTAAATCTGGTCATTACAAAAACTAAAATCATTGAACTGTATTTAGTATTACAAACAATATTGCAATTAGGCTATTTATACAATTGGTAATTAAAAAAACCCCGGATAGTCAAAAGGAAAATCAAAGCAAAATACTCAATCAGAACTCTGCCAGGAAAATAAATCTTTAGTTTTAACAAACACTGAAGATCCATTGAAGACTTATTTCAACGACTATCCTAAAGCTGCTAATATAAAATGACTTTTGGTAAAGAAATTTCGCATCACATTATTCATTTACATTTTAAATTACTTCTCCTACCAACCCTAGCTCCGACTGGCAGATGCTTCATCTAAAATTACATCACGAAGGAAACCTCGCTGGTACTCGGGATATAAAGAACATATTTCGAGAGTACACTATAAATAATGGATAGGTCAACGACACGGGCGTATCATAACACTGGCACCGATTGAAGTCTTAATAGTAGCTTTCGACACCTGACTCGGTCGAAGTTACATGACTTCGAGTGCTATTTACCACGATTGAGTTTTATATTCGTTTATGTTAAGAAATATTCGCATGTTGAGTTTCTTTTGATAACGGAATAATGATCGATACATATAATAAAGCTAAAAAGGGTCGAAAGTCTGTACACGGAAAATATTCGAAAAAGAATGAATGGCTGGGAATACTTAGAATCGGTAACAGAACACGTTCGAACAGTTTTTATAATTTTTGTCTGTTTGTCTTTTTGTCTGTTTATTTGACCGCGCATTCAATCAGACAAGAAAATCCCCGGCTGGTTATAGGCTATTAAAATTCAACCTCTAAAAGGGGGGGTAGCCACTACAGTCGATTGAGTTAAGCACAACTAGTAACTGAATATACATAGCATTCGTACGAAGTTTAAGATTTAAAAGAATGTTTGCCATAAAGAAAGATACAAATTTCAAATTAATTCATAGAGAAAACTCTTGAACTAAAATAATATGATAATTTGAATCACATTTCAATTGATTTTTATGTAAGGTTTATGATGTTATCTTTTAATTAATTCACGCTGTCATTTTTATTTCAATTGAATATGAAAATAAATATACAACAAAAATTATATATTCACTCGATAATAATCGGTGGATCGTAGAAGCACATCTGTTATAATTCGACTTAAAGCGAAATGTTTAACAGTAGCAAAATAAAAAGTCAGCAAGTCTGGAGGCGTACGATAAGCGACGGCCATTCATAATCCTCTTTATATGCATATCGTAACGTTCAGTTATAACGCCGCATTATTTTCCATCGCGAAAACCGTTGGTTGCACTTTCAAACGGTTATTTAACAGAACCTTTAGGGAATATAAAGGCGGCATGACAATTGCTTGTTTTCAATATTAATTGCTAGAGTCGACCACTGTCCCATTCATTTCGGTCACGTATCAATTGCATCCTTAACACGAAATAACGGTTTGTTTTATGGATCGTTATTATATTGGATCAGTGGGTCTATTTGGGTCATGCGTTTGCCCTTTCACTTATTGTTCTGTTCGCCGAACCGCTTGAAAGGTACCTATTTGGGTGACATCAACCTCGACGTGTCTGAAAATTGATGTTAGAGAATACTAATACACCATCGATCTATCGCGTGATCGTAGCTTTAGAAAGGGTGCGACTATAGTCTCGTGAATATTTTAATACTTATGCACGAGTACGTTTTCGTAGCTTTCTGTAGTGGATGTACATTCGGTTTTATTCAGTTAGTTCAGTTCTTCACAATACTTTCCGATATCTTTAATTTATAAAATCCACCCTTTTTTCCTTTGGTTGTCATAAAGGTTAATTATTAAAACAAAGCAATAAATTAAATCCAAATTTTAGAAATCATTTAGTGTTACAAATATTAAACTTTTAATTGAAATACATTAATTTAATAAAAGGAGCAGTTTTTCTTTTAAAAATTGATATTCATGTCATACTTATATGAAGTTATCGCACTATCTCAATAAAGTAATTTTATTTCTATCGATCTATTCTGAGCGAGTCAGCAAATGTACAATCGCACCTATTCTTAATACAGACTAGACACCTAGAGCTTTCATTCAATAGTTAGCAGACACTACTAACTAGCGTACATAAATAGTTTATTTCTATCGGATGTCAATGACCCACGTACTATTGACAGTGACATTTAAATATTTAGAGAGCGATTACAATGGACCGTGTATCATGTTTTGAAACGTCCTTACCTACACGCTATTGTACCTTTTATGCTCCCCCTCAATATTTGTAAATAACCAACCATAGGAAAGTCCACAAAATGTATTGCACACGGTCATTATTTAACTAATATCACAGTTATTAACTGACTTGATGAATATTTAAAGAGGCTCACAGGATGTTTGCTTAAACTAATATTGGAATAGACTGACTAGAAGTTTTGAAACTGAAGGACCGTCTGAACTCTGAAGGTTGTAAATTACCTTAAATGTCTTTTGACATGACTTGCTGAGTATGGCAAGTCGCGGTGGTAAAGTAGGTATTTCTGAATCATATTCAAATCGAGTAAGCAGTTTGATCTCACATTAAAAGATTATTATTACTAAAAGACACATTATTATTACTAATAGATCAAAAAATATAAAATCTTTTGATCTTTTAAAATTAATAATATTTGGATTACCTACTACCTTTTTACGTCTGTACTTAATACCACTTTCTCCATAATATTGGAAATATATGACAAGTATTGACAAAAAAAAAGATTTCTATATTATAAGTACATGTGTATATCTTTGCATATACATGCATAAATCATATTACAGAATGGGACTTCATGAAATTATAATGAAAGCAAACTATAACCCACCCGGTTTATATTATCCGCATTTCTGACGCATGACACTGACGTACGTATTTCCCAAAATAGGACAACCAATTTTGCGAGTCGAGTTGGTATAATATTAACATAACTTTCCGTCGCGTGCCCATTTGCGATATCCGATACTGAATATCAATGTATAATACCTATACTGCAATAGCTATTTGTATAATATCGATTTCCATCAGAAATAACTTAGAATTATCGTATGCGATTATTTTGCCCTTAAAACAAAGGAAATACAACTCAATGGTATAAATACTTAAAAGGTATAAAATACAATCTTAAGTACACAACATATTTCTATATCTAAAATTATTGTAACCGACCTTGAGTACGTCTCTAATCCTATTTTATTACGTCATAAGTTGGTAGGTCATTCTATGACATGACTTCTGATTGATTTGACCGTTTGTTACTTATATTATTAGAAAGATAAGTAGTTTGCGATATTTACGTTAACAATTTACAATATATTAAAACAAAAACAAAACCTAGATAATATCGCGATAACTGTACGATAATTTGGATTTTATTAACACAAATAGACATACATACAGACTACATATATCTATCATATCTGAATCTGTATCAAAGTGAAACTAAGATTATGTGTAAATATATTCCTATATAGAGAGTGCACTCTCATTCAAAATCCGTGCCGCAACGAATGTATCATGTCCACTATCAGATGATACGCCAATCGCGGTCCGACTTATGTTCCGACAACATTGTTACCTAACATTGTTTGTCATAACAATCTCGAACGAACAGTCTGAATGAGGTCTTCACACACGTCGTCCGACACAATCGCCGCTAGATCACACTGGTTGACACGTTAAGTGATCGATTATTGTTATTGAATATTTTGAGCTCGCTACAAACTCGATTCGTTTCAAGCGACTTAAGTGGAGACAATGGTAATAATTTCTTTTTCGACAGCTTTAGGAAATGCTTTTACTTTCTCGAATGCACATTAACACAATAAAATTTTCTGGTACCATTTATTGATCCTAAAATGTTATGTTAGTCACACAATTTGGTGGACTACTTTTCTCAAATTCTAAGAATAAAACTGTCAGACACATTAACAAGATTAACACAGTGACGAGTTGATCAAAAGTTTTATCACTGTTCCCTATTCTTTACTATTAAAAAGAACTTCTCATTATTTTATAAAGGTAGCATACCTTGGAATTCAACTAATGGTTTTTTATAATCAACTTAAATTACAAGCAAAATCCAAGTAGGAGCTTTCAAAGGCACACAGTAGTAGTGAAGTGCCCTATTGTCTGTTTGTTTATATTAAAATGTAGCGACACCAGGCAGATGAAACATGTTTAGAAACACAAAATGCAAGTTTGTCGCATACTGATCAACACACCACGCATTAGCATTCGGTAAATAATGCGCGCAGAAATAGACTGCGCTGTGAACATTAATTCTCATTACCATCTTCAGCAGAAGTACCACCCGAGCCTTCGAAGATTTATTTATAGCTTCCTTTGTCCCCGTACAAGCGAACGAATTTATATTCACTACCAAAATTAAAGGAACAACAATAGTAACAGTTATATTAAATTGCACATCAATGTCCCAACGCATGAGGATTAGCTTTTGAACATAAAAAGTTTATGCTGTAAAAATTAGCAGTCATTACCGACTCGAACCGTTTAGGTAGATTTATTTACAACTTCCTATTGTCTATGAGTCTCGTATTAATTCGAAACCTTTTACAAAGTTAAACATGCCCAATTTATATTAATGCAAAACGCATAGACATTCGGTTAACATTTACATAATGAAACGCATGGCGCATTATCTATTTAAATTAATTCACAAGTTTTTGGTTATGCATATTTATAAACAGAAATACATTGTGTTGCAATCATTATCATTATTGACGAGAAAAATTCATCCGAGCCAATGAGATTTTAGGAGTCCTGTCAACAGACTTCCTAATAAGTTCATATATTTTTTTAATAATAAACTAATATAATTAATAAACGAACTAAAGAGCAAAAAATAATCTATCATTTGTAATGTCAAGTGTTGCAGCCATCTTCACCACTTCATAGACCTCTTCTTCTGGCATATTGCCTCTTCCATATCTATTTGTTACTTGTACGTTACAAATAATTATATATGGTAATACTTAACATGTTCTTATAGGTATGTCGTCAAGGAAATCATTATCACGTGATAATGCTCGGAATGAGAACGTTGATTACTAAACATTTAACAAGTATCATGTATACAAATAGGTTGCTTTGTGCTTTGAACATTAATTCTCATTACCGACAACAAACGCCGCCTGTTGGCGCCATCGAAATAGATTTTATTTATAGTCTTTATTTCCTTTCACGCACATCACATAGCTTATTAGTATCATAATCAACTATGTAAATTTTATCCAGAATCAGATTGGACGAAGGCAACGCAAAGTTTCTAAAGATACTATTTATTGTTTGACGACCAACGTTGTTGCCATTTAAACCTTATCTGCTACTTACATTACATGAAAGTGAAAACACACAACATAAAGAATGTTTGTCATTACTTTGTAAAACATTAAATTGCGTAGGTATGCCCTTACCAGCTCGGAGAATGTACCAGCCGCTCGTGCTAATGAACAAGAAAATTCCTTACCTGAAAAGAGAAAACAATATTTAGTCACACGCGCATTTAAAGTATTAACACAAATTAATCATAAACACATTTCTCTAAGACCGGGTTGGAGGTCAGATTCGGGTCCCTTGAAAGGGAAATTAGGCAATTGGGTATGTTCGTATGCGCATTCGTTTAAGAAAGAAAGTGGTCGCGGCGGCAACACCTGCGAGTAATCTGACTAGATGACAAAATATTTGATTTTCTAATATTTCATTGAAATAAGATAGGCATGAAATTGAATATTAACCCCATTATATATATATTATTTATCATTTCTATAAATGTCTGTCTGAATGGATTATTAGAAATGCACACTTAGTAACCATCTTGTAAAGCTGTCAAGTAAACGTGAATAACTACTAACTATATACTCGTACTAAGTTTGTATATTTAATGAAAGTCCCAGAACTAAAATTGTGGGCGGAAAACTTATTTTTAGCCAAGAAAATTACTTTGCTTTTTCCCTGTAAACTCTCCATCACAGCGTGACAATCCTCTATTGGTTTTAGTAGTTAACAAAAATAGGCACAAATAATCGGAAATATGAGTTATTGTGAAATAAACAAACTATATATTTTTTTTAATTTCACCAAATACAATCCATGAGTTTACCCCATGCTTTTGCACATCCACCCTGAAAGCATTAAATTTTCGAATGTAACTAAGGGGAATTTCTTCGTTTCATTCTTGGACCACCAGGTTGGGCTCTCCAAAGGAAGGGCATTAATAAGAATTTGGTCAATAACAAAGCTGGTAACAACTTAACGGGAAAATAAATTTACTTTATAACATTAAATGAAGTCAGGGCAAGTCCTTGTACACATCCGGTCCTTTAATATTCCCATCCATTAAGACATACTGCTACAAATACCAGCATAATGAATTCAATTTGCTGCTACTTGAGCAGTCAAGTGCGATTCTTGACAATGGCTAATTTTAACATACAAAATAAATGATAATAAAAATATTTAATGTTAAAGTGAAAACTTTCTATAGCAAGGATATAATGGAAATGCGTCAGAGCCATATTTACGCTTAACGTATTACAAAATAGTGTATAATTACTTATTCGTTAACTCAAATCGTGTGTCACTCAATTATTACGTCGTTTTGTTCCTGTGCACCGCTCACGAGAGGCAATTGAACGCGCTCAGTGACAAAGCTGCGTCCCAAACCTCACCATGCGCGCTCTCTCTTTATTAGCATAATTGTATGAACGCGTATTATTTCAATAAAATAGGACTTCCACACTGATTTACGCAGAAACGAAACTCTGTCATCATATTAAGAGCTGTTCTTACATTTAACTACATTATTATCCACCGCAGCGTTAGTTCGCAAATAAACAACAATTATGGAAAATACACTATTTAAACCTTTTACTCTAAATGCAGTTCCGATGTAAACGTACAGTTTAAATCCTTTCTTATAATTATTGTTATATGTTGCTGCGTTAATAAACTGCAATACATCGTTGCTTTCTTTTCGTTGACATACAAATCTAAATAGCTGATGCAAAATTGAGCGTTCGCTTCGAAAGAGATTTTTTTTCATACGTAGGCTTTTTATTATTCCAAGAATTAAAAATAATTTTCTAAGACTAACTTTTCCTCATTATCTGCTTGTATTGCTAACCACATTATTTTGCACATGTAGGAATATTTCACGGTTTATTTTGTGATATACGCATTGAAATTAAAACAATATCGCAATATTTACGTAACTGGAATATGCAAGTTGCTATATTTCTCACATCTGTATGCAATTTTGCAAGTAGGCCAAAATTTCGCATAATAATAAAACATAAATAATGACGATAGATTATTATGATACTGCATTCATATAAGGCACAACAGCATATTAGGAGATTGAGTAACAACGCGCCTTTATTTGTTGTTGAAGTTTCGTAGGGTTAATTATAGAGGTCAATCGAAAAAAGCTAAAATTATGGGACAACGATATAGAACTAACTGCAGATAATTAAAATCGATCTATCGAGGTCCAGAGAACTTCAAGGAACACTTAGAAACATTACTACACTATACTACACTTAAATAAATAGTTTGTTACTTTATACAAATGAACGTTTGAAACTGTGATCGTTTACCTTTAGGTAGCAGACTCATTCGCTACGCCTACACATAAAAAATTTAGTCCATAATAGCAACGTTTTACATTACAAAGGGTTAATTATAAACCCCTTTTACCGATGCGTTTGTGAAATGGAACGGAAAATGCTGTGGCGACGGAAATACGGTAAACAGTTTATATCGGCTGTCAACAACAGCAATCTTTGAAAGTGAATATTGAGTAGGTATTTTAAGTTAAAATTTTGAAAGTGAAATTCGGAAAACTATAATCGGAAATGTACATCAAAATACAATGTTGAATTTCAATACAATACGTTAAATTAAATTTAGTTTTAATACATGTTTTCGTATGATGCGCGTACTCAGTCAGACAGACAAACAAATAATGTAAAAATATGTATGTTCAAAGTAAAGACATCGTCCAGTAACAATTTTATTATATAGGTATAGATTGCATTATAACTCTCTGTAAAAATATTTATGTATTTACAAGAGGTCTGTCCATACTTAATAGCGTGGCAAAACAAACAAACGCGACACATGCCCAAGTGTCCAGATCCTGGCGTACGTCTCAAGGTAGGTAATTTATGTAATTTGGGGATACCACCAGATAAACTATATCAAAACATTTCCCTTAGGAGAGGTCACGATACTCACGATAAGCATTTAACCCAGGCTAAGGCTTGTTGAGAAATAGGACTCAGCATATTATGTGTCAATCATTTTAATATTATACAAGCTAAGTACCGCAACTTACAAACAATTATCTTTCCTACAATCATCCGAACCCTTGCCTAGCCTAGCCTATTCATAACATTGAGATAAACGCACATAAATCAAAAACGATTTCGGAATGTGTTCGAGTAAAGACAATGGCGGTCGCGATCATCGCGAACAATGAACGGAAGAGACGTATACTTTTGTTGATTAATACGATATACGGGTTTGATTTAAAGCGATATTTGCCAAACGTAATGATCGTCTTCCGTCTTGACGTATCGTCTGAGAGACCCATGATGGACGCAAGTACAATCAAATCAGCTTAAAGACGTTTTTAAATATGTAGCCGTGTGAGTAATACCAAAATGAACCGATTTGCGCTGTCGCGTAGAGCACGTCAATCGCATTAAAAGTAGCGTTAGGCGCGACATATCATGTAATTCATACACTACTACATTAGGAAAAACATCTCCAAGCTGATGTTACTGTACGCGCCTAGGAACATTAGGGTAGTTAAACGAAGAGATGACATGAGAAGTGAAGAAGAAGATAGCATTGATCAGAAATAAGGATGAAAAGTATGATCATAGATCAGAAATAATAGGATGACACGCGTTGCGTAGGAAAACGGTCAGCGAACTCGTGTGGAAATCAATAGATCCGGGTTTGATTCCCGGATACATAAAAATCTGAATTTAGATTTTTATTCTGGATACTGGATTCTGGTGTTTGTTTATTTATCTTGTATCTTATTATTGCCTTTATATTGCCATTCAAATTATAATGTATTGTATATTTAGTTGGTAAACTTTTTACCTAACGATCCCATACATCTAACTAAAACGCAAGTAAATCATAATCCAAATTAAATCGTGCGCAATAATGGTGTGCGCTTAATCTCTACAAAAATCCCTAAGACATTGGGAAAAAAATCAAGAGGTTTAGGAGAAGATACACGAAATAAAATCGAAACATGTATGGTTCTGAAAGTCATAGGGGACGCTAGAAAATAATTAAATTTGGAAGTGGGTGGCACACAAAATAAGTTTAAGAACCTCTGGCCTAGTCGTTAATATTCATTTACGTGACTATTCATTACGCTTTATTATTGATGTATTGAATTAGAAAACGACAGACAGTGAATTGAAATTGAAACTAAACGTTTTATATGTTAGCCGTAGTACGAACAAAATTAATCCGTACAAAATTTCCAAATTCGTACCCTTGAAATTTCGCATTAGGTCCTAATGGGGCATTTGTTTTCTCTATTCAAGCGGAAACTATAGGCATTGTTATCGGCAAAAAGCGTTTTAATGACATCAATTACCTCATGCTGAATAAACCACGGTCGAAGCCAGCATATCAACAAAAATATGCCATTCATGCATATCGCTAAACAATGAAACACAATGAAGTATTGTTGGAGGGTATGCCGCACCTCGCGATATCTATATTGCCTAAAACAATGCACACCATATAAAATTTTGAATAGACATACTTGCGTACACATATTTTATTAAAAAATCTAAACAATACCCCTACACGCTCGTCGCAAATAAAACTACATATGACTTACTCCCTTTTTTAAAAACCAATTCCAACCTAAAGTATTGTTAAGTGGGTTAATCATTAAATTTTTGAAGCACTCTGCTTTTTGAATCTCGAAAAATATATTGTCGACATAGACGGTTCTGAACATAAGTAGACTATTTATTGTAACTAACTCATTTTATACGACAACAACAAAAATAAACAACGACTGAGTTAACGAACTATTTTAAAAGGCCTTTGTAAACTTTGAACTATTTAATGTGAGTTAACAAGTCTCGAGTTTCATGTTAAATGGCAAAATTGGAACAAATTTTACTATTTTCGTCCGTCTATTTATACATTTCATACGAAATTTTATACCTCCGCACTATATCCGTCCTATAAACCTCATATTTAACGTCATATCAAAATATCATATTTGATGTCAAATAGAAACATATTGTGCCAAGACTGTGGGTTATTCATATATGTATTTATATATATTTCATAAAGGGAAAATACCGCCGCCCCTCCAATAAGTTACTTTAAATCAATTATTGTCCTTAGCTTGGACGTATATGCCTGGTACCAAAAATATGTATTTAAAACTACAAACACATTGTTATTCTCTTTGATACTTTTTTAATTTTTTTCTTTGGCAAAATTGAAAGTTGGTCACGCGTGCAACCTTCGTCACTATAATTTCACCTAAAGGCGAGTGACAAAATTAATCTGAAACGACGTACCTTCGACAAAGATGTGGAATTTCATATCTCGGACTACCTTTTGACATACAGGAATATCGCCTTTTGAAATACGGGAATAAATATTCGTGGTCATGCCATACACTGTGCTCTTGTCATACACTGGCACTCTTTTACGACTAGATTAGAAAAATAAATAGAATGACCCCTGTAAGCATAGCGTAAAAGTAACTTCGTACTTTCGTTCTTATCTTGATTCTGTTGATATGCATAAACTTTCCTCTTTATTATTTCCATACATAAACGCAGAATTGCCGCAATAGGTTGCTAGTAATTCTGCAGCATAATCTTTACAGCAAAACCGACAAATGTACGAACAAATCATGGTACATTTGCGCTAAGTGCTAGATGCTAGATCGAAATTTATTTTTATCTGCCGACAACCCGTTGAACAACTTTATATAGTTGCTGGACGGTAGAAGTACACTTACTGTGGTAACCAACTGAATCAACAGAGTATATATTTCACAGTAGGTTTAACATAAAAACCATGTAAGTGTCACTTTTTACTGTCTATTTTTAAATACTCAAAAGACCTAAAAATTAAAATGGAGATCTAACTTTTTTTTAAATTTTAATGCATCCCTAATCATCTAAAGCTCCGTGTGTTCTATTTTACATTTGATTTATTTTTCTATATCTCACATATTCATCAACTATGTACTTTTTATTAGAAATTGAATTAAGGCAGATATTATTTAAAAAAATATTGGTAAATGTAAGAAAAAGAGCAAAGATTTTCTTTTCCAAATGACGTTGAAGCCCTATGAAATTGCTAACCAAAGTTACTACAATTGCAATCGCAAAACCAGAACCGAAGGCAAATTGCTTTCCATTGCATTATGTAAGTGTTGGAATCTGGAATCATGGTCATTGGACCACAAAATTATGGCCAATAAACTGCCCACCGCAGGAAAAGCTACCAACTATCTCTATTAGAAGCGAATTTCCTCTCGGCGGAAATTGTAATAGATTACAGAAAAACATAGACAACTACAACAAATACTCCGTTGTTTTATTATAAACAAACTAGCTGACCCGGCAAACGATGTTCTGCCATATGAAGTATACATTTTCCCTTTTTTGCAACATTTTTCGTTGATACTCCATTCCTATTGATCGTAATTAGCTCGCTCAAACAAACAAACTCTACAATTTTATAATGATAGTATAGCTATATTGAGAGAAGGAAAATATAAAATACAAAAACTACTACTAGCTTTTGGTGTTGCATCATCTATACATATAATAATATCTATCTATACATATAATAAAGCTAAAGAGGGTCGAAAGTCTGTACATGGAAGATATTCAAAAAAAAGTTAGC
>DWNR01000311.1:0-21502 GCA_018250455.1 Polygonus leo | reverse complement strand
GGACTAAGATGTTCGCCTCGCGTTTAAGTATAGCCGGCAACCACGCCTCTCCAAACCGAAACACAATAAATTGCTTAATGTGTTTTCGGTCTTAGAGATACGTTGTTACCGTCTATACTGAGACACGAGGCAAGCATCTTAGTTTTCAGGGATAGTAACGCGTTTTAGGTCAACTTCAAGTAGACACAATTTAATCGTACTTAGGATTAATTAAAAACGCCCATGTTTTGCACATTGCTCGTTTGCTACTTTTATACAATAAAAAAATGATAGGTCTGAATCAAGTTTGAGTTACATTTCGCCAAAACTTTTCTCCGGTTGTTAACCTAACTAGAGCATACTCCGTACGCAATAAAAGACACTTAAAACCCATGCCGCGTTACTCATAAAAAGTAACCTTATCTAAATGTTTCAAGAGCCGCCTCTATGCTCTTACTTGGGCATCATACAATTCTGCCGTTATCGCCAGGGTTGCCACTCTCGCTGCTCGCTAATGTCCCCAAAATGGCGGCGATTGATATCGCATTCGCCTGTGCGTATTGACGTCATGATAACATTTATTACAAGGAAAATGTTTCGAGCTTGTTCATTTTGGATAATATTTTTTATTGGATTTTGGCGTGTATTGGCAAGTTGTATTATTAGCCAAGTAGAAAATTATTATTAAACATACTAGCATCAATTTAAGTTACAAAAATAGTTAAAATTACTTTCGTGTGATTGACCAAGTGACAAATTCTTTTTTTATATAGTTGGCGATCTTTACTGAAAACATTTTGTGATATATGGGAGTCATATTTTATAAGTCTTATGCATGTGAAGATATTAAATAAAAACTTATTTTAATAAAAAATGTTATCGTAGACTTTTATATTATTTTATTATCCGATACATAAAACGCCGTTTGAAACATTAATTTAAAATGTCAAAAAGTAACAAATTACCTAAAATCCTGAATTTAATTTTATACGTATTAAATTTTTAATCACTTAATTACGGTTGACATACTTATATGAAATTTTACGAACAAAAAATTATAAAAAAATACATTAAAATATTGAACAAACTGGCAACCCTAGACGCTACTGTCAATGACAGACCGGACACCGGATGAACGGTGATCTTTTTTGGAAGCAGGAAACATCTACTTATTGTTGAAATTACTTACTTTTCATGGACACAACTATGTAATATGTATACCTACCTATACATCATGATATTTTATGTACTCAATAAAATTGTAAATAAAGACTGATGTATCAAGAAGCAAGAATAAAACTTTTCCTGTAATTTATAAATAATCCAACAAATGAATAATTAAAAACCCTTCACTCAATACTCATAATGTTTGTCGTTACATTCTCAAACATTAACATAACTTTGTATACCAACAGTTTACATAACAATTTATAAATCACGACACCGATGTTATGTGAATTTTATTCACACTAGAGCCGTGTCCATTAAATATTTACCCCTACACGAACATGTTAATATACTTAATAAAAACCGCTCTTAGTTCAACGCACCAGGTCGACGCTCTACTGTGGTACCGTACACTTAAACCATAAGAAATGTACGGCCAAGGCAACCAAATCGCGTGGTCCGGTGTCCAGTAGCAACTGCTTAGGGCAAAAGCGCTTCGTAACGTGGTCCGGTTAGACCATTAACAGCCAAGCGTGACGTCATGCATAGCAGACAACAAGTTACAGGTGCCTGTTTAATGGGAGACCCGGCGACCTCTCCCGAATTTTTAACTTGTCCGTTTGTTGAACCATCCCAAACTTCTTTCTAACAAGCAGATATTCTACAGAAAATATTTCTCTGGCTTGTTAATGTTAAAGTGATGAATCAAAATTATTAATTTATTATTCAGACAAATCCGCGGAATATTCTGTAGATATTAGTATTAGTATATATTATAATGGTTATAAAAATATATATTTTCGACCAACTATAAATTCTGCTGCAATATTGCGCTACGGTAAATGAAACAGTAATGAAATTACCAGAATTTATGACGAATTTCATAAATTTAATTTATAATATATTTTAGTGTTTCTAACACTTGATTTTTTTCATATAGAATTTTCCTGAATGCTATTGTAATTAATTTGAAATGTATATAGGTAGGTATTTTGATTTATACGTATTTTAATTTACTGGTACATTGATTACCATTACGATTATGAATATTCTTGTGGGTAGTTCTAAAGATCCTTATTGTTTACCTATATTTATAAATTTCTTCAAAGACAAATTCGACAACGGAAAAAGTGGGAACTTTATCAGTGATACTAATAATAAATTAATACCCTAATCATTTTACAACGTTCTTGATGCATTTGCGCGGTATTTTTTTTTCTTTTGCTTATCTTTTCATATATAGAACATGTGAAAGTTAGCAATGACCTGAAATGCAGGTACCTGCGTAATTATACATTGATTATACAGATAAACAATAGTAAATTGATATGATAAGAGGATCGTCCTCGGAGCGTGAATTAGCATAAGATCGGTTAAACGTAAAAAGTTACAAAGTGCAACAGTAGTTAGTAATCCATTGATTATTTTCTTTACCAGCAGGTACCTTGATTACAAAACAAGGCCGTCCGGCCGAGTCGCGGCCAATTATTCCTTATCAACGTTTATCGATGGCGAGTTGATCTCTGACACTGGCCGACCGGATCCTATCCACCCTCCATAATCGCCGAATTACAACAGCCATCAACGAAAACAATACCAAATTTCACCTTTAAATGATAAGCGGTAAAAACAAGGTCGACTCACCGGGTCGATGTCCGCCTCCCAGACATCTTTCAAATCGTTGGAGATGTCGAAGTAACTCTCCATGTCGGGGCCGGGTGCTACGACGGCCTCCGACTGCCACTTAAGAGACTTCCTCGGGAGGAACTCTCACACCAAACTGTCACGCTTCTACGGTCCTTTCGCGAGCGAAACTCGGAAAGAATGTAAACTTGCACTACAACTTTATCGAGTCAAGTCGCTGAACTTTTCCGGAGCACTATTGCACAAGTTTAGGTTTCACTATCGACGCCCATTTGTTTTCGCGTTGGATTATTTTTATGAATTTTCACTGCACGCGAGAAATGTGATGTACGTGGGTGGTGTCGCGAGTTGTACGCTCGCGGCGAAGTGCGGCCGGCGAATGTACGGCGAGTGGCGTTCGAGCCCCCCCTCCCCCCACCGGCCTCTCATTCATAACGTTATAGGGGGTAAAAACAGAGTTGACACGAATGCCAGGCCACGGGGGTTGCCCCCGCACTCACTCACAATACGTTACTAATTACGTGTGGACTCACTACCGAAAGATGACATCGTGGAGACTACTTATTGAGCTCTAAGATGTTTGTTAACACTAGCGCACTTGACTCTCTTAAATGTTTGTATGAATCAACAAGTTAAATAAAGCAATATTAATAATAATTATAAATGATTTTGAATGCTATTTAAAAATACATTTTAAGTTAATTAAATCTAGCTAATATGTCAGGTACTAAAATTTTTGATTTAAAGAAATAACACAAAAAAATAAAAGAACACTAATTTTTCAACTGTATATAATTAACCTTTACAGGAAGTTAGGAAAACAAAATATTTTATATAAAGGTAACCACGAGATTATTTGAATTTATTAAAATAATTTTAACATAATTTAAGACTTAAATTAAACAGTAAATATACAATTATAATGGAATGCTAAATACGATTAGACAAAATTGACCAACTTACCTATAACCGCGTCCCCAATGGGCGAGTACCCTAGCGAGGCAGACTCGAGAATTAATTTGCCTCGATCTAGAATGTATTGCATAAGGCTGTCTCGTGCAAAAAGGTGCCACTTATCAGATTTTTCATAAAATCGTCTTCACTGTGCGCAGACTATCCGAGTCAGTCTTTTTTCTAGTTTTATCATAAACAAAGAGTTGGTTCTCGCCAGGGATGTTATGGATATGAAATTAATTAATAAATGAATATCGGTTTCAGATGCGGTTACGGATATGAAATTATTTCGGATTATCCGAGTGTATCGGTTGCGGATATTAGATTTGAGAAATTATAAAATCACAATGTACATATTTAGTAAACATGTACATTATAAACTTAGGAAATATGTACATTCCAATTGTTAATCTAGTTTTTTTTTAACTTAATTTGAAACTTTTATATCGGATTCGGTGACGGTTACGAATAGAATTTTAATTCGGATATCCGATAGTTTCGGTTACGGTTATGGAGCTCCATAAAATCCCTGGTTCACGCACGAAACACTTGTCTTTGCCTCGAGCTCTTGTCCTCATAAGACTTACCTTGCGAGGCTACTTGCTAGGTGGAGACGCGGTTTTTTTATGTCATAAGTCTATACCTTGCGTTACTGTAGACTTTTTAAATCCAAATAATAACTTATACATTAAAACACATTGCACTTCAGATCTTTTGTAAAAAAAAACTTCCTGTTTTATTTAAAAAACAGGCAATAAGGTCTCTAGACACAATCAATGTTATACGTACAAAATTTTAAATAGGCCGTTTTACTTAGACACAGAATACATAATTATAATAGTCTTGGCATATGTTTAATAATTAATTATTATCTTTAATAATTTAAAAATAAATTAAATGGTGTCTTCAATTCGTGGACTTTGTCTCCTAAATAAATATTGTTGTCTCAATGTTATTGACAACAAAATTATTTTTTATTGAGAAAACTTACAAAGTAACCAAATAGACATACATTTGTCATCCAGACATCTGAGAACTATTTCGTATGACTCAGATATGCGTGATCAGAGCCCTAATGTACACTAGTGCAATTATAATTTTGAACACGCGCAAAATATCATAATAAGACTAATAAAAGTCGTCGTACCTTTACACTTGACCCTACTAAAATGACGTAATAAAAGAGAAGACTGTAAGTTAGTGACGGTCTTGCACTAGGCGTCTATTTTGTTACTTGTCTCTATGATAAAATGAAAAATGGGTAGCATTTTCTTTAATTTCTGAAATATCTTTCTAATGTCAACTGAAATTTATTAATCAATAAAATATTTTATTTGATACTGTGACAATGTTATTTACTTCCATTTTTCTTGGTAGGGACGGTAAACAATGAAGGCACGTGCGTGTGAAGAGCTGACACGCCGCCGTGGAGGATGCAGACTCTGGGCACGCCGGATTTCACGAGGTACTCGCTGAACTGTAACAAAATGTTTTGATTTAAAATTTTGCTCCAAAAAAAATATATAATAAGCATATTTTACACTAGCTGTGCCCGCGGCTCCGCTCGCGTAGATCGGTCCGTGTTCATATTATATTATATAATTCTGAAATAAAAGAAGCCTAAGTTACTCCTTATTTCATCAGCTATCTGGCAGTGAAAGTCCCGTCAAAAACGGTCCAGCTGTTCCAGAGATTAGCCGGAACAAACAGACAGATACACAGACAGACGACAGACAAAAATTGTAAAAAATGTTATTTTGGTATATGTACCACGTATACATACATAGGCATGTAGTAAAAAGCAGTTATTTTTATATTGCAAACAGACACTCCAATTTTATTTATTTGTATAGATTACTTCTGAAATATTTTGTGAGTACAATGAGGCCGTTATAATATCATCAAGGAAAAAATATGAATGCCACATATGATCTGTTTTAAAAGATTATATTATATGGACTTTTTCAAACCAAATGAAAATGGCAAAGTTTGGTACACAAGGAAAGTCGTAAAACATCTCAATAGTGGACAGGAATCCAGAGCTGCTAAACTTTGTTTCTTTAGAGACAGAAGCAACTCACTCTGGGTCCAAAATGGAATCCAGTTTCTCTTCCTACATGCCTAAGAGATTGATAAAAATATGCATAAGTCTTGTGAGGGGTGACTCGTGCCCAGCAGTGGGACAAAAATGGGTTATCAACACGAAAATACAGAAAGTCGTTTGCCGACCAGTAGGGTACCAAAACGTGGAAGGACACAAGAACATTTTTTATGAATCTGCATTTTCTTTATACCTTTTCATTTTCTTTATTCTTTTGCGAGCGAGAAAAACAAACTTGGATGTTTAGGTCTTCTCGACAGTTTAGTCAAGTTTACATCAAAATCCCTTCAGCCGTTTTCAAGTGATGCGCGGTCAAATAAACAGACAAACAGATAAACAGACAAAAATTCTAAAAACTGTTGGAACGTGTTCTGTTATCGATTCTAAATATCCCCAGTCAACTTTTTTTCGAATATCTTCCATGTACAGGTTTTCGACCCTCTTTAGCTTTCTTATATGTATAGATAATAAATACACTTTACCTAAACATAAATCCCTATATTCGGGTAGGTATTGAGTTTCTTTACTGCCACTGCTACCTTGACTTCTACTTACGGAAAACCCTGTATAATTATACCCACGAAAGCACAGTACAGAGTAAGTAACTCTGCATTCCTTTTTTTTCAGCAGATGAATATATACTGAGGTAATTTTAAACTAAATAAAATAATTATCATTCGTACTTTGAAACTTATTATTGCCTTTCCTTGAATCAAAGGTCAAAGTTTCCTGAGTATCCATTAATTATCCAGGGGGGAATTAAACTTAATTATTGTACCGTTGAAAACATTCATATGCATGCAAATTTGATTTCATTCCTTGATTGTTGACGAATTTATTTTAATTGTTATGTGTGAATCGGGTGCTCCTGAATGACGATTCGGTGACAGCCGTGACAAAACTGTACGAAATCGTTTTTAATTGTTGTTTGGAGAAATATTTTACACGTTTTAAATTTTAAACGTTTCTTTGTTAATAACTGTTTTTATAAGTACAATAATAGTAGCGAAGGAAAATGCTTCGGAAATAATAGGCTCTTGAAATATTTCACAGAATATTTAAAATTATGATCGCTACAACTACAAATATGTACGAAAAATTTTGCACTTTTTGCACAAGAAATTGGTATTTTTTTTGGTCCATGGTCATAACGCCATCAGTTGGCTCCGAACTCTTTGTATTTCAATACGTTACGAATTGTATGACATATTGACGTGTAATGATTATTTTGAATTAATACTGGGCTACTAAAAAATAATTCTGGCCAGCGACTCGCGCAAGCCACAAAAAAATATTAGAAAACAGCGTTCCAATCGGGAACACTCTTGTTTTTTACACTAACTGCACATAAAAATTTAGTGAAACAGAAAATGAGTTATTTGGTGATTTTTCTACAAAGTGAAGTATTATAGTCTATTAAGTTAAAAGTGAAACGAGAAGTGTATTTTGTGAAGGTTTATGAATATACATATTGTTCTACTTGAGGTGTTTGATTTTATCACATACGTTGGAAAATATATTTTTAAAACTTTTACAGTGATACTTCATTATCTACTGACGAATAACAGCAAACTTCAACAAAGCATGGATCACAACCAGCACTTCACAGTAGATTCATAGTGATACACAAAAAATGTTATGTAATGTATGTATAAATGGTTTTTAAATTTACACCAAATTAATAAAATCTTAAATAAAAGAAAATAACTACATAATACCCTCGTATTGTCAAAATAAAAATGTCAAAGTAACGATTTGTCATTGAAAAGAGTGTTTTGTGTATTACATTCTGCAATATTTTTGTTAATGTTCATGTGTAACTTCTACTCTTGATATATTTTCCACAGCTAAATAATTTATTATATTTACTTAATGCAATATTGCAAAAGACAGTTTCAGAACCTCGAAAATAATATGCCGAAAATAGATTTGGGCGTATACATTAAAATAGTAGCTGCAGTATTTTCAGTAAGTATCCATACATAGCTATGGAAGTTATTTGTAGAATACACCTAAATTAAAAAAATCAATATCAATATAAAACCATTGCTGAGTATTAAATTGAAATGTGTACAATATAAACACTATGAACAAGTCGGAAAATTAGCGATAGGGATTATAGGTATGGAAATAGTTCTATAAAATCATAAAATTTGTTTTAAACTTAACTAAAACTTTTAAATTTTCTTAATTTTACCATTCTTAATTTTACCATTACCATACTAGTGGTACAACTAGTGCCATCTAGTTCCATCAACACGAATAAGAGGCACTTGTATTATAGCTGTTTATATGGTTTAATATTTATATTATTGAATAGTAATCTTAATCATTGAAAAGTAAAGTAAATGTTTAGTTATTGATTAAAATGAATAGGTTACAAAATAAGTATATCCTGGCATTGAGCTTTCTGAACGATAATTCAGATTTGACAGATACGTAAGACTGACTATTATTATTTCATTCAACGACCAAGACCATTCAACACCATTCAGTTCTTGTTCATTACTCTGTATCTGTGTGTTGTGTGTGTCAATTTCGAACGTCTTAGCGTAACGAGCGCGTAAATACGGAACTACTATCGATTTTATAGTCAAAGTTCCATTATTTAGCAAAAATATTCGCAGTTATTTTGATGGGTTGCTACTAAGAACGAAACAGTTGTTAGTATTGTGGATAGTTTTCGATCTTAATGTCTAAACAGTCCAAGACAATGCCCTCTATAGACTTAAATACGTACACACGACTTTCATGCGCCGTGTTTTGTGTAAGTAATTGATTATTTTACTCAATAACCGATTATTTGACTGCTTGTACTAACAGAATACGAATTGTTATCTATTTCTTGAAGAATACCTTTGTAAAGTTCGATAAAAGCAGCGAAATCTTTCGTAAATAATATTGTCGGTAAAATTAAATAAACGTAATATTAAAATAATATTTTAATTCGTGCTGAATATAAAATAAAAATATACCCTATCTATTAAATATACTTCCAGAATCCTCAGTGTAAATAGTTAGATATCAATTAAGGTACATTTAAATAGTTTGCTTACAAAGCAAAACAAATATTTACGTAGCGGGTATTGTTTTGTCTTAAATATCATTTATGTTATAAATAAACAAAGTGGGATGTCTTCGAAACAACAAATTAGTGATAAGGTATTTTTAAATACTTTGGACTTTATACTTCTGACTAGTACTGCAGGGTATAAATTAAAAGCATTAAATAAATAGAATAGAAAAATTGAAAAGAAAAGAAAAGAATAGAGAAATTGAATATATTTTTTATGTATAATATAATGTTGAATAAATAATAAGTTTCTTTATGTAATATAAAGTTCTATCATATTGCCACAGGAGGGAAGATGTTTTATTGAACCCTTCCATTAATTATTTCTAAAACTCAATGGAGTATAATAAAAAAAATCTATTTTATCTAGCTCAATAATAACTATGGCAAAACACACATTACTGCTGACCTTGGCACTCCTATCTGACAGAGAAGGATTTAGGCCAAGTGTGGTTTACACATGTTAGACTTCACATGTTAGATATTTTTAGAAATTGCTTCAGGTGTAATGGCTGTTTGCTAATGTTGTCCTTCTCCATTAAACAACTGATAATAATTAATGTCTTAACATAATTTAAAAATATTAGAATTTGCCAGGTGGTTAAATTCCTTTCGTTTGACTGGGGTGGTGCCACTGCCACTCTAAATCCTCCGTGAAGCAATTTTGTTTTTTGGTTTGGAGAGGAGTGGTTGCCTTATACTTATGCTCGAGGCTAACATCTTAGTCCTCAGGGGGAGCATTGCATCTTTGATTAAACTTAGGTATGATTAAATTGTACTCTGGGATGATTATCATGATGTCTGTGGGCAGCAATGACCACTTACCATCAGATGGACTGTATGCTAAAATAAATTAAAAAAAAAAGAATTACATGCATGCAATTTCAACCTGCACCACCATTATGAGATACTCAAATTTTAACCACTAGGCTATCACTCCTGTATGAGATAACAAAGTTGAAACTTATAAAATCGGCCTTGATCAGTTAATCGTTGTAGTGAAACATCTACAAATGAATATTAATTTGTTAACTATTGTTAATTGTGTTCACCTTCCTCAGAGTTAAGAGGAATGTATGCCCTGATTTGTAAAAAAATATTTATAGCTAGCTTCTACTTGCGGCTTTTCATTCTAAAATTATCTATGGCCATATAATAAAATTATTTTGCTTTTTTACATTAATTTTTGCTAAGTTTTGTATCGCTCAGGAGCAGTACTTTTTCCTAAAATAAAAATATTATATTTTTCCATGTCTTTTTCTGTACCCCTAAAAAGATGTGTACAAAATTTAATGAGAATTGGTTTAATACTTAACAATGAAAGCATAAAAACAAACTCATATGTATCTATCATCTATAATATTGTTTAGGATGTTATAATTTTGTCTAAAAATTAATAAATCAAATCATTTTAGACTTCAGCTGTTACTGCGTTTGTGTTTGCTGTGCTACGTCTGCTGAAACCAGAACTATTCTACCTAGATGATCTGGATGGACGGAATTTAGGTAAGTTTGTTATTATATCTAAACCTAACATTAAGTTGATTACCATTAAGTAGTAGATACAGTACCGTTTAGTAGATTGGCCACTTGATGGTAATATGCCACTGGTGCCATTAGACATTTACAATACAAGAGAGGTCCCCATTGCACCACTGACTTTGAAGGAGAGCCACACCTTTCTTGAAGAATGGGATATGATATGGGACTCTTCCAGGAACCTCTCCGGAGAATGTTTTTAAGAATACTTAAGCAAGTATTTGTCATGACTTTAAACCTAAAAGTGATTTCATTATTAATTTTCTTTAGGTGGCAGAACTTCTATGCCATCGAAGGGGCCGGTACCACCACCATACCTATTTCCGACGCGTTGCTATTATTTAAAGAAATTTGCGTTTCGATCCATAGGTACGTTATAACCTGGAACAATTATACTACAGGTGATCATCTCAATCCTCAATTATAGCAACGCATTTGTGATAGATCTGATAAAGAACTTCAACCCTATCTGAGATTGATTAAAAATATCTATAAATGGCAGTGACATTATGGCTGGACTTCTTGCTTCTTCGATATTGTAAAAGAAACCGGCCAAGTCCGACTTGGACTCGCGCACGAATCACAACCAATAAAAAAAAGGCAAAACACGTTTCTTGTATGGGACACTTGAATATTTCTTTTATTGTTTTTAGTATTTGTTGCTATAGCGGCAGCAGATACATGTCATCTGTAAAAATTTCAAATGTCTAACTGTCACCGTTCATTAGACAGCTTGGTGACAGACAGACGGACAGCGGAGTCTAAGTAATAGGGTCCCGTTTTTACCCTTTGGGTACGGAACCCTATAAAAACCTTAAGGTGTAATAAAATGTCCATAAGTCAACCACAGGAAGAACTTCAGTCCTGTTTGGGATTAATTATAGATATCCAAGGGCAGCATTGATGATTCGCCAACAGGTGGACTGCATACTAATTTTATATTTAATCTAAATAAAACTTGTAGCCAGCACCCTGGATCCCCATCTGTACTCATTGAATTCAAATAGTTTTATTGCGCCGAGGAATCTATTCTGTGCACAAAAAAGTTTCCAAAAAACCATCCGTAGTTTCGGGCAGCGGTATCAATATTTTGTTACCGCCAAACATCTCAAGTTTTGACTTTTAATAAGCCTTGCGCAGCTTGTCTTTCAAAATCAATTCTACTAATAAACGCGATAGTTTGTAAGTATGGATGTTTGTTACTCTTTCACGTAAAAACTACTGAATGGATTTTAATGAAACTTTACAGTAATATACCTTATAAATCAGAATAAAACATAGGCGTACAATTTTTTCACATTTTTTTTATGTCAGAACAACGTTTGCAGGGTCAGCTAGTGACTAAATATTAAATTAAAGTGTATACAATGTGAATAACTAGTGTAAATTGTTTTCAAAAGAGTGCCGCAGTTATTCCGCTGGCAGTTTTCTTCTAATTCAATAATATAATATAGCACTACTCTTCAGAGTGTATGTAACAAAAACTTTCCAACTTGAATTTTACATCGGACGAACCCGAAACTTCGTTGACGTACATCGCGAATAATCCTCTGTCGGTCAACGGAAATTCGCACATCCTAATCAATTGTCTCCTTCCAGTGATCCACTACGTAATATGCGGGATGATGATAGTGACGACCACCATCGGCTTCATCAACAGCTGCGTGGTGATGAGCAGGAGTTCCTCGCTGAACAGCATCAAGTTCGTGACGGTGTGGCTGCTGCTGGACTCGCTGTTCGAGACCAGTCGCGTCGTGTATGTGTTCGTGAGCGAGGTCGTGCTGTCTGGCCGGGGTCAGATGCAAACTTACGACTTGATGGTCAGTTGTGGACAATATTGTGAGTATTAATGTACTTACTTCAATAATTAAATAACACTTCATTACTAAAATAACGAGAATTCGTTAACCTCGTGGTTGAGAATACGACCTTTCAGGCGGGTCCTGGTTCGAATCCCAGCACGCACCTCTAATTTAAATTATGCGCATATTTAGAACTTAAATTGTCACTTTCTTTTCGGTGTAGACAAACATCGTGAGGGAACATACATTATTTTATATCTATACCTAGCGAAAAGGCAGACGGGCTACCTGATGGTAAGTAGTACCCTCGCCTATGGACATTTGCAGCACTAGAAGGACCAATGCATTTGCACGCCGGCTTTGGAGGAGAGCTCTCTTCGCGCCTGTTTTGAAAAACCCTATGTCATAGCTCATCGGGAATACCTCGGGAGGAAGCTCATTCCACATCTTGCACGTACGAGGTAAAAATGAGCGTGCGAACCGGACTGCCTAGAGAATTATAAAAAAAATCTCAAGGGCATGAGAGGTCCACTGGCCAATTCGCACTTGGCCAGTGCGGTGGACTATGTTCTAAATCATTCTTATTGTGAGAGGATACTCGTGTCCAGCAGTGGGACAATAATGGGTTGTGATGAACTCCACTCATAGCTCTACTTGTAGCAACCTATTGTGAGAGGAGTCACGCGCCCAGCAGTGGGACAAACAAAGAGTTGTGATGACACCATATATTAAATATAAGCTACATATAAGTATAAGTATACGTATAAGTCTGTAATTTATTGTGTCCAAAAATGTAATATATTGTTTGTTCCAGTCCTCGACAGCTTCCTCTATTGCCAAATGATACTTCGGCATTGATACCCGGCGAAGTGACACGATTTTTATATTGTGTTATCACGATATTTAGTCCTAAGTGTTATTGTACATTTAGATATTTACTTAGTCGATACATTCCTCGAATATGTGATCATTATCAACCAAAAACTGCGATCTCTTGTATGGTCGGAGTTTAAGCGGGAAGCGGAGATTGGATTCATGCGGTTTTTTATACTATTGAATGTTAAATAAAAAAAAATAGTTTTTACAACGATATAATTTAAATGTGTATGTATTTTTGGTTAAACAATTAAGTTATTATTAATTATTAACTTATTATAAATAATATCTCATTATAAATATTCTGTTAGTTACAATATATCTGTTATCGGATTATTTTTTAAAAGATGGATGTTTTACACTGTATTTATTTTATATGAACATATCAACAAACGGTGTTCATATTTTTTGTTTGTTTTATTTTTTTTTTCATCAGTGTTTATTCGTTATTCAATTAAATAATAACATAAATTTTACTTAACCACGAGAGTATGAAGATTATTTATAACAAGAAAACCAGCAAAAAATAGAAAACTCAGATTTTCAGTTAGAATTTTATTAGAAACTAGCTGCCTGGGCGGATTACGTCCAGCGATAAAACCGGGGAAAAAACTATTTTTTTTAAATATTTGGTATTGTTTCATTTTTTAATATTTTTGAAAACCTTCTCCTGACAATAACGAACACATAAAAGAAAGATTTATCCAATTTGGTGCAGTCGTTTGGAAGCTATGCGCGTACAATCTTTTCGGTGATTCATTTTTATTTATATAGATAATAATATTTAATGTTCATAAGTATTAAAAGTCAAATATCCGCTATCCGCTTAAACTCCACGCGGGCACTACGACCTTGCATTTAATGAATATCCTTTTATTAGTGAGAAAAATCCTTTAATTAGTGAGTAGTATTTTATTATTTGATGCCATTCAAAGGGTGGTGTAGGTTGTATGTCTATTACTACAAAAGTATTTAATGCGTAAATATACATATTGGTAAGAATTATATCGTATATACGAGATCTCGTAGATCTCTCCCTAAGGCCGGATTATCAGTTAGGCAGTGTACAAAACTGTCTAGGGCCCCATGCCTCGAAAAAAAGTGTTGACTGTTCAGTTTCAAATTATATATGTAACATATGCATTATGAATGAATAAAATTGCAATATGATATTGAGTCAAAAATAATACCCCAAACATAATCATATTTAAAAAAATGGATTAAAGCTCATATTCTGACATATTCCAAAAATATATTTCTTCCAAAAACTTGCAATTGATTTTGTAATTTTTACATGCACGTTGAAAGCATCGCGTCACTCTCATCCATACTTGTTCATGTATACTAAAGAGATAATAAGTAACTCTTATGGTTAATCGGATATCAAGCGCTATTCTTGATCGAAAGTTGTGATACAAAAATATTCAAGAATAAAGGGGCCCAAAAATGTATTTTGTAAGGCCCCCGGCCTGATTTATCCGGCCGGCCCTGTAATCTCCATTATATAACTGTGATTTGATCGAATTACGAGTGTATATTAATGTAATTAAAGGACGATGTCAGTATTCCCTTTTTTTACAATTGTTAAATGTATTGTGAGTAGCTATGTTCCTTTTTTTCTTCCCATTGTAGCGATGCTTATGTGTTAAATGTATGTTGGAATGTAAAAATACTCTTGTAATTTATAAAGTATGTGGAAAATATGTTCAATCCTTCATTTAATCATACTACCCAAAATCGGATTAGGCTTACGGCTACAAATACAATCTCTATAAATATTAAAATTTACCGGTTTTCCGGAGTGTATTAAACTAGCTATAAACATAGGATTGGCTCATAACTCATAGATTTCTTAAAACTCATAGATTTGATGACTTAGTTTTAAAGTCAAAACTCCTTTACCTTACTCAAAATATGCTTCATAATTTTGAAACTTATCTAGACTTGCTGATATACATACATACATAATACGTAATGAAATGGGTCATAAAGACATGAAACTGATGTTTTAATTTGTTATATTTTAGGGAACGTTATTATTGTAATAATTTATTTAACGGCATCTACAAATGAAAACAATTTTATTACTCAATAAATAAGTATCGATTGTTCGGTCAAAGTTCCAACTGATTTATTTTATTAGAGTAGGTACTATTATTTTTAAAATTTATTACTAAGATTATATATTTTTTATTAGTTAAAGATGTTTTAAATATATATAAACGCGTAGTAATAAATATATCCTAAGTAGTGTAAGTTTTTAATTAGCTTTCACACTAGAGCAATGGAGATGACATCTCCATATATTATTATAATATTTAAGTGTGTAATCAGGATACTCTGTAATTATAGAAACTGAGAGTGTTATCTCTAGAGTGGCCGGATTTGTAAAGATTTCATACAAAAATAAAGTTTTAATAATGTTCTTGGTTCAAAGCTTTTTTCTATAGAATGTAATGTTGTTTGTTTTTGTACGTATAATTTAACTTTATTTTATATTTACGGTTTTTTTTAAATGCCCTGTTTTTAAAGCAAAATGTATATACATATTGTTTAACTTTGTTTTTATACATTTTGCTTAAATATTTTGTTAATTATCATTTATATGGTGCGTTCAGTTTATTAAATTAAAGTCTATGTAAATTTTACATATATATGAGTAAATGAAATATTTTTTTTAATCAAGTATAGTATTACCTTTTAATATAAATTATCATTTAATTGGAATGTTATAAGGAAATTTATAACCGTAATAATTGATACAGGGAAAATATCGTTCCTTTTCCCTCTTTTTAAGATAAAGAATTAATGCTTTGTTTCTCTTTCTTATGATCATCAAGGCAAGAGTATCGGGAAAAAATATATCTATGGATTTTCCCATATTTTCACATAAAAAAATCATATCGCAAAGTAGTCAAATTTTCCAAATTTAGAAAATCGTTCGAAAAATACCAGCATAAATAAAATTGTTGTGGTCTGGATGATTGTCTTACAATTCTATACGCAAAAAGGCACTTAGATTTTTGTTGTTGTATATAGTTTTATTATATAGAATCTAAAATAACGGCTTAACCAATCAGTTGCATCACATTTATTATATTATTTTCTAGTCGAAATTTGGAAATTACTTTATAAATGTTATTTTACGGATATTAAAAGGGTAACAAATGAAACATGGTGTTATAATTTTTGTTTTTAATTTGTGAGTTGTCTGTCCAAAAATATAATGCATACACAGCTATCAACACTTCAACAGGCTACAGAATTCAAAGTGCACTTCCTTCAACTACAACAAACTATAAAAGGCATTTGGCCGCCGGCGCACTTGCACATTTGGGTACATATATGCAAAAGAAAACTTCATAAAGCCACATTTTTATAATAAGAGTATTGTAATATAATAAGAGTATTGTGTATTGTGTAGTTCATGTGAGGACAAGAAATCAAATACTGAGAACCGAGATGCTCTTCTCGTTATTCAATATCAATAAAAGATATTTTAAACATTTCATACTTAAATACGACCTAAATTTTACCTTTCAATACAAAGTTCAAAAACAATTAAAATGACGAATTTTTGCCATTGAAAAAACAACACAATGAATTAAACGGCTAAATATCAATTTACTTCATTTTACGTAACATATAAATTTCGTATTTATGTAATCTATGGACAAATTATGGCTTTACCGTTAAAAAAAAAATTAAACTCTATATCAATAGAGTTTAATATCTATACGTGAATACAGAATCGAGTGCAAGTGCGCCGACGGCCGCCAACAACTTACGAACAATAACAACACCGTTACACTGCTTCGTTCCACGCCCCCAGCCGCGGATTCATAGGAAAGGTCCAATACTAGTTTTAGTTTACATTAACGACGATCTTGTAAAAATATACCTATGTATACGAAAAAAATTTGAAACGTTTTTAAGTGAGAAGAGACAGACCTTCCCTATTCCGCAGGGACGCTTGCTCAGTACCTCATCTTGTACGAACAGTTTGAATAATTGTTACATTCATATAGGCATAAACGTAATGTACATCAAATGAAACTCAATTTTCCACCACGAAAATTATAATATTGATATATTCCAAATAAAACTCACTCTTCACACATATCTTTATGTCGTTACTCTTCTATAAATTAAGTCTAATAATTCAATTAATAATCCCCATTTTTAAACGTCTTTGGTTTTTGAAGACACCATTATTAATGTTAGTTATCAACAAATGAACAGAAATCAATGTTTGCTATTTTCACTGTTCGTACAAAATGAGGTCCGTCGCCACATATTTATCTCCCTTTAGTTGTTTTACAGCCACATATTTCATGCCCTCGTATTATCTATTATGACTATTTCGGAGAATTTGTTATGATACACGGGAAATAAAGGACACAGCGAAATGCGCTTTAAGCAAATTTTACACACGTATTATACAATGTTACCCTGTACAATTCATAGACAAAATGTTTATTTAATAAATTTTAGGCCAATCCAAAAGCAACGGCAGCAATGTATGAAATATTAGATAATCGTATTTTTTATGGTGGTAATGACATACATTAAATTCATTATTCTGTTAGAATTGATCAATATATTAAACACGCATCATATATATTTCTTAAATTTCTTTTCTGTATTGTAACTCACAAATTATAAAATTGATGGCACGGATAATTGCATATATTTTTTCGGGGCAAAAGTAAATTACATAAACTAACTATTAAACTAACTTTGCGAGAAACAATCATTGTTATATATCACCATCGCACCGTGTGTCGCTGCAAAACAATGGCGAATGAAAGATTCAAGTGATTTTAATTAACTTCATAAAATAATTTTACTCAAAGTAACGCCCGATATTACACACAAACATACGCACACACATTTTCACGCCAAACCCCTAACGGGGTAGGCAGAGAGTATCGAGTGCCAAACGGCACGGTTCTGGCATACTTGCCTAGTTAATATTACAAACATAATTGAACTAATATTTCATACACTGCTGCATATAAACAAAGCTACACAATTGCATCAAAATATGGCTTTTAGGTGACTACTTGTTTCCGAATTCCGTACAATTATAAAAAAATATAACACCGTTCGCCTGCGACCGCCCTCGGCACCCGGCCGACGCGACCGCTCTACATTTATTTAAATCTATTGCTGAAAGTACGAAAATACTATGAAATACTTTATACTTAATGGCACTTCTAAATGTTTGTTAGTACTTTATAACTCTTTCGAAGGCTTATGAGAAACGTTAAACCCTTTAACTAGCAAAATACAATCTGTACAGACGGGGAGAATCGTATAGAACAATTTTACAAATCTAATGTTTCCTATATCTTTGCACAACTTGGTCTATAAAACATCTTAACATCTACGAAAGGGTGTCGGATAGAAAATCTTTTATGCACAGTGAATCGTATTCAATATGTGTTCTGTCGAAACAAACTGGAAACCACTTCGTATAAACATTTATACCTATTTCAATAAATTTAAGAATCTCACAACCCACTACAAAGGTCATAATTTACATTTAATAAAACCTACAGTGCTACATACAATGTCCGGTAAATCCTGCAACCTATAAAATTCAAAATACACACAGTTTCCGAGACATTTATACACAGCACTGCAAAGTTCCATATATAGAGCAATCGATTGCATTATTAATATAATCTAATACATATATAAACGTAGAATACATTTGCGAGATGACCGTTTGAGATCCAAATACAAGGAACTAAATTTAACTAATTCAATCATCTCAACGCATTCGCGGTAAGAATACACCGACCGACGCTATGTCACGTATAACTATAACAAAATTTTGCAATAAATCAATAAACGAAAGTCAAATTAACTATCAGTACACGCGGGTCTATTTACAAGATAATAATAATATTGTCATGAATTTATTACAATATACTACAAAATAACGTATATCTTTTCTTCACAAGCCATAGTCTATTGTTATTATCAAAAAAAATGTTTGAGAAAATATACATTTCTGCCCGCTAGTTTATTCTTTGCAGTAACATTGATACACAATTCATATTTTATATCGATGCTAATTTCAACTGCGACGTTCTATAAAACACACGTGAACGTAAAATCTTCTACGTACTTTTCGTAGACACTCAAGTTACCCTCAAAAAATAAATGAAATAAGCGCCATCTAGCGGGCAGAACGGGCCGATCGATTAACGATATGTCTCAGCGTTCTTACATACAATTCAAAATCTATTATAATAAAATACTAAAATAACAACTTACATTAACATTCTACAACTAAACGAGGAAAACCCCTTACTACATTAGTTCAAAAATGCGTCTCTCCTATGCGAATGCATTACAATAATTTGTTCCAAAACGTTCCAATCAAAATTTGGCTTCAGCATGTAATAGCCGAATTCATAGCTTATTAGTCCAATTACATTTTTTCTTTGTGTAAATCATTTTTCAAATAGTTTTGGCACCTCTACATTGATAAGCACCTTGGTCTAAAAGCTGACACATCTAATAGTTAAAAAAAAATTAGCAAAGTTTTATTTTCAAAAAAAAAATAGTGCAGCGTCGCACTGAAAATTCTAGAACAATTCGAAGAATTAAACGTCGCACGCGAATTGTTCGACTTTCGCGAATTTACGCATAATGCGTAGCAGATTTGCACAAATCTGTATCCTGAAGCAAAATCTATTTTCATTTGTAACTGATGAATCAATCCATCTATAACTTGCTTTAAGTTAAATAAATATAATTATTTATATCAAGCAAGTAAGCGATTAATTCATGAATATACGCTACTTCTTTTAAGTTATAAGTTTTAATTTCATAGATTTCCATAAAAAAATTAAAGTTGCACAGTTCCAATTAAAACTGCTGAAAAGTTCATATTAAAATACTAACACTATTAATATAATTTATAGCAAAACTTATAAACACTTTAGGTACAGTTGTACAACTAAGAGTAGTTCATTGTGTATACAAGTAACTTTTGTTTCTATCTTTTCTCTCTCTCTATTTTTATCAATACATTCGTTATTGAATTTTGCAATAACATTTGTTCAAATGTTCTTTGTTTGTTAAGAAAACTTGAGACTTCGAAATGTGCGAAACTCGTGTTTTAAGAGAATGGGTATGGTATGGTAATGGGTAGCCATAAATAGTTTAGATATAATGTCGTATGTGTTCTATTAAACGGTGTATTACCCACCACTCATTGTACATTTTTTCCAGATGTTTGTCTAATGTATCGTATCAAGTGGGAAAAGAAGGAAGAATTAAAGTTTAGAGTTTTTATGACTATACGACATAAGGTGTTTCGTTTATGGTGTGAACCTATAGCTTTATAAGAAGTTCATATAATCTCGCAATTTTCAGTGGCTCCATTAAAAGTTGAACTATCGCTGTCACTCGAGTGAAACGGATTTTTGTAATATTAAATTAAGACGTATATCGAAAGTCTGGTGTCAGAGGTTCTACTAGAAATTATATTTATGATTTTATTACGAATGTTTAGTTGCTGTTGGCTCTACTGGCCTTAACAGCTTTCCCGAGCGTTTATGGTAAGCCTACTAAGGGCTCAGCCGGGAAAGAAGACTTGGACTAGAAGGGGAGGGATGGGCTCATACGACGTCTATTCGCATCGATATGGGTCCATCCGCCTTCAGTGGGACTTGAGGTAGCCTACGCCATCTCTTTCCAAAAGTGGTGTAGGTTCGGTGCAGTTCAATTGCACTGGAATCATAAAAGTTGCGTACGTGATATTTTTATGGTACCTACAGTCCAATTTTTCTCGAAGCCAAGCCGTAACGAACACGACGAAGAACCAAAGTCGACGGCGGCATCCCATCTTCCCGAGGGCTACTATGTCACGATGGGCATCACAGCGGCTGCACTAGAAGTTCTGCTGTCGCTGGCGCTTGAGCGAGATGGCGTCGAGGATGGGGCGGCGCTTGCGGTCGTAGCGCGCGTGCAGCAGCTCGATCTCCGCCTCCATCTCCGCGTCCAGCCGCGCCATGCGCGCCTCCAGCTCGCCCGCCGACAGGCACGACAGCTGCCACACACGGATACTATGTACTTACAATACTAAATTCAAATTCATAAGTTTTTATTCATTATAAGGTATATAGAAACACTTAATGAAAGTCATACAGCATTACATCAGTAATAACATGTTAGAATAATTAATTAATTAATTCATTCATCGGCTTTAAGCTGCTCTTTTAGGCATAAGTAGACCGGAAAAATAAACTCCCAGCACTCTTTTAAAAACATATATGTATATATATATATATATATATCAGTTACACGAGAAATTCAACTGAATGGCTATAGTCCGATAATGAGCAC
>DWNR01000310.1:0-21509 GCA_018250455.1 Polygonus leo | reverse complement strand
AGTAAGCACTAAGAAAGGATTTTTCGAAATTCTACCCCCAAGGAGTTTTCGACTTCTACGCGAATGAAGTCGCGAGCAAAAGTTAGTTTAACTACAATTTGATTACAATGGTATCTGTTGGTACAGAATCCTTTGGAAGCAAGTCCGTCTCATACTTGACTGAGTGTGTCTTATAACCAGCACAAACTAACTTTGATCCTTTTAATTCAAATAGTTATAGACTGCTCGAAAAGTAATGAAAGTTTAAATGGTAATAAATATACATATAACATTAATCACAAAATAAGAGATACAAAGATAAATGTATATGTATTGTAGATACACAAAATAAACAAATAAAATTATATTAAAATAATTAATTTAAATATTAATCATAGCAACCAACCATTTAGGATAGATTACAGAGATCTGTGTAAATGTTAATCCAAAGAAGATTGCTTAATAACAAAAGTTTAGCAAACATAAGTCTAGCAAATACTAGACTTCATATTTCACTTTCTTCCCTCAAACTAGCTGACCTGGCCTGTCAGTAATTTGTAATAAAATTGAGGTAAATTGAGGACATTCTTCGAAATAAAATACTCATATAGCCTATATTTTAAGTTGGGCAAAGTTACATCACTCAAAAAATAAAAAAAATGTATTTTCATCTATATTTTGTTGTACATTCATGTCTCGGATCCACATTAAGCTACATAACTGTATGCAATTTCATTAACATTAATCCAGTAGTTTCAGAAGTAAGCCCAGACAAACATGATAACATGAGATTTTTATATACAAACTCACATAAACACATTATAATATTATATCAAGGCTACTTACTATTACGTATTGCTAAGATGTTTTGACGTTATGGAAATGGACCTACATAAGATGTTTATCACAAAATCCAAATGTGAACCAGTACAAAGGTTATTGAACCCTATGCTAAACAGTCACTATGAAATTCCTATCACGTTAACAGTTGCTATGCACTCACTTTTTTATTGATTAAATAGGGCACAATGGTTGATGGTGTTACCAAAATATTATGCAAATTATATCTCTTATTAACTAGCAAATGTTATTTGGCAAATCTAAAAACAAATTATAGAAAATTTGTTAATTTTTATTAACTCTCTTAGTTATGTTTTGTTGTTATTATATTATGTAACCAATTTAAAGTTTGGCATTATAAAACTTTTTGTTTTAATCCAGTTTCAAATTTTATTGAAAATAATCTTCTATTTAGTAGAACTAATTAAAACATATTTGAAATGTCATGACCTCTATGCCACACAAACATATCCTTAAACATGCTTTTTGTGGCATAATTCAAAACAAATGCAGATATTCATAATCATCATAATACACACATGCAACGAGTATCAATGAAAAAATCTCACCTGATAATTGGAGATCTGTGTGGAGAGTAAGGTGTTGCATTGTTGCGGGGTGGAACTTCTCGGTGGATGATGGTCCTATGTCGGATTTCTGCTAGATCATGCCGCATCAGTGGAGGAGTCGAGGGTGACACTGGCGAGCACGAACCATTACGAAGAGGTGAGGACACCTTCTCCCACTCGCTTACAGGCACTTGAGCATATCTTTGAGGACTAGTGGGTCTCCCGGGTGTGCCAATAAGCATGTTATCATCGGGTGACACACTCTCCAAGCTCGCAGACCTGGAATGGTGTTTGGACTTCTTCTTCTTCTTCTTTTTGTCTTTCTTACGCTTGTCTTTCTTCTTCTTGTAGCGTGAGTGATCATCAAACTCCGGCTCCGGATCGACATACTCTACCGGGCGCCGCTTCCTTAAAGCTGCCGAAGAAGAATCACGGGTGAGAGCGTATTCCTCAACACTGCGACGGCGTGATGAGGTGGTCACGGATATTGTCTTATTATCAAGGAAGGTCCTTATCGAATGGGACTTCCTGGTTCTGTCCAGGTCGTCTGCGATGTGTCGCCCGATGGAGCTGGCTTCGCTCTCGATCTCGCCGGCCTCCGGGGCCGACAGATCCTCGGAACTGACATCGGAATACTCCACTAGGGGTTTTGACGATTTAAGTGTAGCATAAGACTGATCTCGAGTACCGCCAGATTCACTCCTGTACTTCTTGTGTGTGCGCTTCTTATGTTTCTCCTTGTGATGTCTGCTGTGCCGCTTTTCTTGCCGCTCCATGGTTGGTGGGGCGGAGCTCCCGCCCGGTCGCAACTCTTCACATTACATAAACTAGAATAAAACAAAGCGAGTAATTAGAACAACTGGAAGAATCCATGACTATGCAAATTATATTTGAAATATAAAAAAGGGGCTCACCCAAAAAAAACTTAAATTACAAAACTTCACAATAAGGTCAAGAGTAACGCACCAACAGTGAATAACTGGTTAATCCACACTAAATTTACGATATAAGACGTCTACAATTATATTGGGTGTCCTAGGTGTTCGCAAATTTCCGTTTTAAATGGCAGCGCATAAAAACCACAATGACCTCAGCACAGCTTCTGATAACCAAATGATACGAACGATAAACGAAAACAAAAATCACTTACCTTAACAATAAACGGACGTGCGTCTGTCGAAGGCTCGAAGATTTTTATTTTTGCGAAATACGTAAGTGGGTTAGATATGGTATTTTCTTTTTATAGATTTGATTGGCTTTCGGCCATTAATATATGATTATTCTAGTTCTTTATTGCTTTAGCAGTCTTATTTTGCTAATCATGATCATAAGTAGAGCATAATTCATGTAATTACATCGGATTCTTTTAATACGAATTCTAGACGACGATTTCTAGTCAGCCATTTGCTTTTTCATTTCATCATCTTTATTTTATAGTGCTGTTACATATCGATAACGGGAAATTTAGTGAAGCACAATGTCAACAGCTGTCAAATATGTCAAAAAATGTCGACAGTCGATTTCAATATAAAAAAAATATTTTATAGTGTAGCGTTTTGAGAAATAAAACATATTAAATATAGTAATTTGTTTCTTGCTATTTTATTTGTCAATATAGTCATATTATATGCATCAAACAATATTAGATAAAACCGTAGGTATTGAAAAAAATATAAATATGTCAAATATACTAGATATTCTCGTATCGACAAAACTATTCAGTACTACGCGTATGACGTACATTATATTTACAATTTAGCCAACTTGCTGTAATTGGCGCAAACTTCAAATTATTACTTATGCATGTTTTGATGATCCCGCCTATACGTAATCATAAGCTTGCATCGTGTACATAGAAGTAAATACGTACAGAATACAAATCTATCTCTTTAAAGTTATAATCACGCATGTTCATAAATGAATATGTTTTTTCATCGTACTGCAAGTAATATGCGTATATCCGGAAATTTCACTAATGCCACCCTGAGCAAACCGGAAATATAATAAGAATGTCCATACTTGACGTACCCTAACCATATATTTAATAAAAATATAATATAATTGTAATAAATACACATGTTATTAAAATTTAGTTACAAAATAATTTTGTCTAAGTGAATTCATGTTGAACAAAGTAAAATAAATTGAAATATATTAAAGCAAATTTAGTGGAATCCGCAGATAACATAATTAAAAAAGGATATATAATGGCCAATTTTTTATCTGTGTTTTGCGTGCGATTCTGCGATTTGCTTTGCGTCCTTCGCATTCGGGCATTTATTTTGCAAATGCATTTAATGAATTAATCGAAAATCTTAGTCACGATATTTAATTATTCACAAATGTGTTGTATCACAAGTATTGTATTAAAACCGTAGTGTTTAGGTTATAGCCGTTACCAAATCAGTCATAATGACCCCTGAGTTCACGGCTTCAATTGGTCGCGGAGAGGCCGAATGAAGTCGCCCAAATATGAGATAGAAATTTCAAAAATTCAACTCTTCGCGTTCATGATTACTAAAATATCGGTGTTGGATGTGTTTTGGTGATTATAACATGGGTTCGTAGCGTGTAATTATGGTTACTTGTGCGGTTTTTGTGTTAGTCGTTCGCGGCGTGCTGAAACTGTGATTTTGTGGATCGGAAATATGTAAATAAACATGAACGATATAGGGATCAAAATAGTGGATAGTCCGAAAGACCGGTTGGCTGTTACGTCGCCGGTGGCCGAGGTTGGTTGTGAAAATGAGGTGGATCCATTGTCTATCGACGATGTAGACGCTTCTATGAAAGATCCGTTGAACGTGGAAGTCAAAACGGAGGTGGAGGACAGCGCGAACATAGGGAGCTGTGATGAAAATGCCAAAGATGAGAATGTAAGCGAGAGCCTCGACAAGGACCTCGACGAGAGGCTGGAGGACGAACTTTTGAATGAGGACGGTGAGTTTTTTTTTTTAATTTCCATTTGGATTAATTACTTGAATTAGCTAGACACAGCGGTCTTCTTACCGACCTTACATGCGTCCAGACATCGATTCCCCGCTGATCCGAAAATTTTAATAATGAATTTTGAATTCTGTAAAAACAGAAAAAACATTGTGTGTACCTCTAAATTTCCAAAGCAGATTATCATAGTGTGGGGTGTTGGTGGATAATGGTCCATAAGCAGTAGTGACCACTTATCATCAAGTAGGCTGCATGCTTCTTTCAAAATCAAAATCAAAATATTTTTGTTCAAAGTAGGTTCTTCACAGAATTCTTTTTGAAAGTCAAGAAGCTACCACCATTTCCTTTGTTAGCTTTAATTTTAAAAAAAGATTAGCTCACCTAGCAAATGTTGTTTTGCTGTGGCTGGAGGAAGGAGGGTGAAAATTTAGTGCTGTTTTTGATGCCAAATCATAAAAAAACAAATGTCTAAGAAATAAAAGAATATCCCAGATAGGGCTACACTTATCACCAAGTTGTATAAGAATAGTTTCGGACGATTTCAATACCAATAACATAAGATTTTTATATATAAGATATAATTGCCATTCACGAATTTCAAATAATTCTAAATTACAAACAGTCATTAATCCATTAAAAACCACTGAGCACTACCAGCTCACAAGTTTACTTCCACATGTTTTCTTGCTACACCTTACACCAACATTAGCATCTAAATTATCATTGCTGGCAAGTCTTAATCTCCAAGCAAAATGCTGAGGGATAACAGTGTATCTGTAAAATCTTCATATAAAAAAAGTTACAATGTTTTTCTGGGCTAATTTCCATAACCATTCCATTTATTTTAATGAAATTTTGCACTGATATGTACCTTTGTCCAAGTTAAAATATAGACACTCACACACACACATCTTCACGCCAAATCCCTAATGGGGTAGACAGAGAGTATCGAGTGCTAAATGGCACGATTCTGACATACATAAAATATAGACTATACCATATTTTGATTGATGTCCTCACATTTTTTACATTACAAATTGAAATTAAAATCTTGTGTCACAATGTTTGAGTGGGCTTATTTTCAAAACTATCTTATTGATTTTAATGAAATTTAACACCAATATGTATCTTTGTCCAACATAAAATATATTATATATATTTTATTTTGAATAATGTCCTCACATTTTTTATTATAAATTGACAATTACTGCCAGGACAACGTCTGCCAGCTCAGCTGGTCTTTATATAAAAAAATCTTGTGTCACAATGTTTGTCCCAGACAAATTCTTGAAACTACAGGATTGATTTTAATGATATTTCGCACAGATATGTTAACTTTGTCCAACTTATAGGCTATAGCTTATTTAGATTATTGTCATCACTTTTTACATTTAAATTATACATAATTTTACATTTAAATTTAAATTACAATGGCACAACAACTTCTGCACAGGTCAGCTAGTATAATATAGATAATCTTATAATTTAACAAAACAAAAAACAATGTAAAATTTATTTTTTTGAAATAATTGCAGGAACACTAGAGCATCACATTCAAAACATGATGTCAGATCTTGGTGTAAAATTACAAATTATAGGACAAAGTACTTTTTATAAATACAAATGACCTGCGGTTTGTGTTTCTTTTGATTTGAACTTTATATATCAAAATCTTGTGTCACTGTCGTATATGTATGTTTGGAATAATCTACAAAACTATTGAATTGTTTTGAATGTATGTGTGACTCAGCTCAACTTGTAAGATAGGTAACTTGTAAGGATAAATTTTGATTTAGACCTCAGTTTTTTTATTGGAAATGTGATTGGCAGAAATTGTCTGCTGGGACAGTTAGTAAAATATATAAGTTTCATATAGTGTTTTAAAAATATCATCTGATTTACTACTGACTAAGTTATCATCTTAGTTTGAAACAATATTTATGATTGCCTATTACAGAGTTTAATTAATAAAACATTACAACAAAGAATGGTGCTGAATATAGCATCATTTTCATTAGTTAATTTCTTTTTATTGTGCAAAGATAAACAAACATGCAGTCCACCTGGTGGTAAGTGGTCAGTGCTGCTCATGGACATTTGTAATCAACCTTTAATATGACTGAATCATCCCTAAGGTTGACCACAAACAGGTGAGACTACCTCTGAGGACTGACATATTCATCTCGTGTACATAAATAACAATATTGATCCAAAACCCAACTATACAAATTAACTCATGGAATATCATGAGTGTGGCAAGTACCATTGCTGGTCGAACAATATTGTAACAATTAGGTACACATTACCATTCTACCACCAGGAAATAGTAATAAATTTTGAATTAATGAAAAGTATAAGATTTCTGTATATATCTAAACCTAGTGATAAGTCAGGGCTATTAATGGCAAGTAGTCACTGCCGGCTATGGACATTTGCAGCATTCAGAGGGACCGTCTATGCATCTCCGACTTTGGAGAAGAACTCTTTTCGCACCTTTTTTTAAGAACACCGTGTCATAGCGCACCGGGAATACCTCGGGTGTCCTTGTTAATTTAACTTAATACATAGTCCATTTCCAGAACTGCTGAAAGATGATGATAAGTCGACGAGTAAGTTAATTGAAGCAAACATAGAGTCTTTGGAGCTGCAGGACGCTGATATTAAGTCTCCCCCAGAAGAGATTGTGAAAGTCCAAATTACTGAGAGGAACCCATCTCCAATAGAACAGAATAAGAGTTCCCCTATAAGAAACGGGAAGTCAAAAGAAAATAGTCCTGTTAAAGAAGTTCCCCTGTTTCCCGTTATTGAAGTGAAACCATCTGGAAGCCGGGATCCTGACCCAGATGTGGATATGACTGCAGTGCCGAGGACAGAGTCGAAAATTGAAAAACCCGAGACGAAACCAATAGTGCATCCTTATAATGGTGATGTACCCAAGGTATTTCAAATAATATAATCTTTTGTCTTTAATCTCTAAATTAGTTAGACTTTTGTATTTACAATTGGTATGTTGTAAAGCTATGTGACTATGTGTCATTGTGTTAAGTTTCTTTATTGTTCTTTTAAACATAAACCCTACATTGTAACCCCGTATGTAAGTACGTATGTAAGTGATGATTACTTTCTCTTTCACATACAACTAGAAAAATCGGAGATCAAATCGAAGATTTGGGCCTCCCAATGCTCTCGCATTCGAAACCTTAACTACTAGATTACTAGATAACTACTTACTACTACTACTAGATTACTAGATTACTAACTTACTAGATAATTACTAAATACGACTCCGGAATTATTAGTATTATTGATTTATTTTGTTCTCTAGGAAGAACAAGGGACGCGAAGACGAGCGAGTGAGGACATTGAAATAGATTCTCCACTGAAAAGGCTTTGTCAAGAAGTGGAGAGGGCTTTCCCACAGCATGACATCATGATCAATGATTACATACAGACGGCAACCAAAAACAACATCGAAGAAATTCAGAGGCACACCGAACAACTCCTCTCCGAAATACAGACGTTGCGCGAATTGGCACAAAAGAAGGAACATGAGTGGAACAATATCCTGCATCTCAAGAAGGTCAAAGAAGAAATTTTGTTACGGCTTTTGAGACGAAAACAGGTGTTATCATTCGAAAAGTCGGCTGATGTGAACGGTGCTGAGAAAACGGATCCATTCGACTACTTGAACCAAGCAAAGAATCTAGCGATAGACAAGAGCGATGAGATCTCCGGTTTGTCGATCAAACAGCCAGGCTCGACGATGATGAATCCGATGATGCAGCCCCCAGTAATGCCGGTCGTAACTGGGCCTTACAATCACATGGCTGGGCTACCGCCACCGTATGACAAAGCGGCCCATATGCAACCATTACCAAAACCGATGTTTCCCCAACCGATGCTGATGCCGGGGCCTCTCCCAGGATTTCCTAGAGACCTAAACGGTATTCCGACGAGCTTTGGGATGCCAATGGGACGTCAGGGACCCACGAAGGACGTCAAGTCGATAATAGCTGACTACAGACAGCGGAATCCAGAAGTGACTCCTCGCCGCGGGAGACGGATGAAGTCCATCCTGAACCCGAACATGATGAACACCCCGAGGCCCATAGCACCGAAAATGGACGGAATGAACAATTTGAACAACCTCAACATGCTATTCAACAATTTGGATATGGTGAGTTTTCCTTTTTATTTTATTGCAAATAAGTTGGTAGTTACATGCCAGGGATGTTATGGATTACAGAACTCCCACCGTAGCCGAAACCAGTGGATACCTGAAATAAAATGTTATCCGTAAATGTATGTAAATCCGGTATAAAAGTTTTAATTTTTTCCGAGAGGCAAGTTCACAATAAGTTCACTGTATTTTACTTTTACAATTGGTTCAAAATCTAATATCTGTAATTGAAACTATCCAAAACTAACGGATAATCCGAAATATTTTCATATCTGTAGCCATATCTGAAACCGATATAATATTATTCATATATAATCTAGAATCTGGCTTCCAGATTCCAAAATTTCATATGCATGACATCCCTGTTAGATACAGCAATGTGAATAACTTGTATAATCGGTTTCCTTTCAAAAAACTGCTGCGAGTATTTTGGCGCCGGCTTTTTTGTTTTAGCCTGAAAGAGACTCTCAAGTATTGATTATTTTTTCTATGACAACATACATCTAGTGCAGCGTTCGCAAACTGCGGCCCGTGCAAATCATGCGGCCGTTACTTTTTCCCCGCGACAAGTCGCAATTATCTATTCTAGCTTCTGCCCGGGGCTTTGCACAAGGTACACCATAATTTTGACAATACATTTATAACATATTTATAACAAATTTGATTAAAACACAAAAACAACATACAACGTCTGTCGTAGCAGGTTCGCACAGTTTTCATTTGTTTTTTTTTTGTACAGCCTCCTCTAATCGGATCGGAGTTGAGCTTAGCACTGCCCAAAAACTAATGTTCGCTCGGTCGTTAAAGAGTTCGTATGTTTTGTAAAAAGTCACGACAGTAAAAAAATAGTTTCTGGCTTAAAATCACATAAATGGACATTATTGACCCTTGAAAACAACTCCTTCAAATTAAAAGAAAAAAAATTGGCTAAAAAGTCGGAATTGTAAATGCTTTTGACATTTGACCCCTTCACGCTTCGTCAACACTTTTTTATTTAATCAATTAGCATTGTCAGTAAAAGAAAACAATAAAATCAAGTGTCAGCTCAATTCTTTATTATGCCACAGAGCGGCACGGGGTATCTTCCCATAATAAGAAGAATTTAGGCCACCGCACTGTTCAAGAGCGAATTCGTAGACTCCTTTCATAATCTTTAAATATAAAAATCTTGTGTCACGTTGTTTGTCCAGGTTAATTTCCTATAATTTCCAGCTTAAAATATAAGCTATATTTTATTTCCATTAATTACCTCAATTTTTATTACAAACTAGGTGTCCCGCGCAACTTCATTTGCGTCATATAGGAGAAAGTGGGTCAAATTTTCCCCGTTTTTGCAACATTTTTCGTTGATACTCCGCTCCTATTGATCGTAGTGTAATGTTTTTAGAGCCTATAACCTTCCTTATGATTTTAAACTATTTTCATCGCGGAATTTGCACATTTTTTAACTTTAGTGCGTAAAGATACAGTTAGTGTTGTGTGTCGTTATACGGAACCCAAAGAAATAAAACGAACTCGACGTAGGGTAGATAGATTAATCTACCACTAACACTTGTCAACGGTTTCTCCCCGCCACCAGTTTCGCCGTGACCACGATCCATGCAACTGGGTCGAAATATCGGCATTCAAAAAACAGCTTATCGTGAGTACCCGTTACATAATAAAATTAAAAATATAACCTTCCTTGATAAATGGGCTATTTAACACTGAAAGAATTTTTCAAATCGGACGTTCAAGCAAAAAACAAACAAACTCTTTAGCTTTATAATATTAGTATAGATTGGAAATCAGTGCCAGTGGAACGTCTGCCAGGTCAGTATGTTTATATTTTTTCAATCTCTTAGTCGTGTAGGTATCGAAACGTACATTTTAAAAATCTTCGTCGCATGCCGCGTGAGGTTCCACTTAATCATTAGGCTATTACTGTATAAGGGTTAAAAATATTTAAAAGAGTAGGGAGTGGAGTAGGGAGTGAGGATGTGACAATTTTCAACAGAAAGCAATCCGAAAATCATTTACTATGTAACAAAAATTTTAACATGCGGTCATGACCACGAATGTTCAATAATCATGAAGAATGAAGACTTGTAATTTTAGAAAAGGGTCCTTCAGTAGCATATAAAAATCGGCCAAGTGCAAATCGGATTCGAACACGATAAGTTCCAAATGGAAAACATGCTAAAAAAAATGTTTATTTTATTAAGTATTATAGCTACCGTAGTAATAGATATTGGAAAAATATGTGTAATGTGGAAAAATAAGGGTTTAAAAATAAAGCTGTGTGAAGGACGAACGAAGGGACAGCAAATTTTAGTAATAGGATTCTGTTTTTGGGTAAAGAAAACTAATTAACTAACGCCAAGTAGCACTGAGGATGCCGTTTTCGTAAAACAAAAATATCTTTGTGTCTTTATCATTCGAAAACTACGTATAACATCGACTAATTAATTAAGTATCTACTTATCAGAACTATACCAATAACTCGCATCGACCTGTGCCGGGACCTTGGAACTAAGTCAATAGTCGAATTCATAATTGCTGGCGATCCTTGACCTCAATTGTACTGACAACGCTGCACGCCGCGGCTGTGTCGTGGCGTTTATTTAGCTCTTAACGCACCCTAGGGCTGTGTTTTATTATAATACTAGCTGTGCCCGCGGCTCCGCCCGCTACCCTTCTTTTTAGGGGTGAATTTTATAGCCTAAAATCTCTCCGGGGGTCTTCTCGGCAGATTAGTCAAGTTTGCATCAAAATCCGTTAAGCCATTTTCACGTGATGCGCGGTCAAATAAACAGACAAACAGATAAACAGACAAACAGACAAAAATTCTAAAAACTGTTGGAACGTGTTCTGTTATCGATTCTAAGTATCCCCAGCCAATTTTTTTTTGAATATCTTCCATGTACAGACTTTTGACCCTCTTTAGCTTTATTATATGTATAGAAATAGATATCATATTTGCGACATGGTAAAGTATAGTCCTAGTAGCCCAGACAGACTAAATAGATGCTAAACAAGTTGAACCACGTGTAAAATACTTAGAATCTTCCTTTACTACATATATTTTTGCTGGTGGCAGAATTCGCGTGGATACCCGGGGAGGTAACAAAACCTCCCTCATAATCCTATATTAGTAATGCTTGCGTTTCGGTTTCGGAGAGGTATGGATGCCAGCTACTTTCAGACGAGGCCAACATCTTAGTCCTCAGCGGTAACAATATACCGGTTGTTAGCCTCTGACTCGATTCAGTTGCACTCGGGTTGATAATAAATGCTCATGGACGGCAGTGACCACTTACAATCCATCTGATTGTGGTGGATGGAGGGGTAGAATCTGCCCCTAATAACTGGGGTACAGGCCATTCAGACACTATTCAGATTTTACCACGATGAAAAGACTTATCGTTTCTCATTGATAGTATGATTTGATTTGTAAGCGTCCTTTAGTCTATTATTGAATAGACTGTATGAATAACAATCTTTTGGAGCTATACAACAGTCGGTGCTGCCACCCCTGATAGTGATATAGTTTAGGTGGCAACAATGCATTGTAACGCAGCTGCAGTCACACATAACATATACGTACATACATATACACGAATGCGTACCCACATGTTCGATTCTCACTATCGTGGTTAGAAATGCATGTTAAAATAAAAAATATTATCCCTCACCCTCATAATCTTCCGTGAACTAATTATTGTGTTTCGGTTTGGAGAGGCGTGATTGCCGGCTATACTTATACACAAGGCGAATATCTTAGTTCTCAGAGGTAGCAACGCATCTGTGATTAAACTTAGGTATAATTTAATGGTACTTGGGGATGATTACTGATGTCCATGGGCGGCTAACCGTAAAAATATGTATATTAACATTTTTCTATACCGCATAAAGATAGCAAACAAGCATGTAAATAGACACTACAGCTAGTAACCAACCCACAGTATGATCAAATCTCACTTGGGGTTAATCACGGATGCGTTGATTCCCACTTTTTTTGGGAGAACATTTATGAGAAGAGTATATATTACGGGTTATGTGAAAATTTTACTTACTAAAACCCCCTCGGTGGCTGGACTACGCATATAAAAACCGTACACCAGTGCGTTCTACTCGGTGCTTTTCTTGCGTGATGCCCATAGACTAATCCCGGGACAACCCTAGCCCCTACATCTCTTGCATTGGAAGAAACTACTTCTTGTGGCGTTGTTCCCCCTAAGGACTAATATTCACTTCGTGTCTAAGTTTAACCGCAACCACGTCTCTTCAAAAAGGCAAGAACTTTAAAGAAGAATTTTTAGGAGGTATTTCCCCGGTCAATTTAAAAACGAATATCCAAACAATTTATTTTAAAGTAGATTAAGTTCTTAGTCTTCCTTCCTCTTCTAGGAGACAACAGGGCCCCAGTCGGATAGAAATAAAACCATGGTGTGGTACAGCTATGACCAGATCTGGTCTACAGCAATACCAACGTTATCTACAGTATAGATAATTTGATGTAATTATTAATAATGAGCATAGAGACACGGTTATTATGAAAGACAGATATTAATATTTATTGGCGCAGTTTTCATCACACGTCAATCATAATTAAAACCAGCTAGTTAACTAAACTGAGTTGTCGCTCTCGCAAGAAACTTGGTCGGAAATTAACTTTCTCTGCACCTATCTAGAAGTAGATCGAGATCGATTGACGATAGCTTGCGTAGCGTAAATTATAATCCGGTCTGACACGCAAGTGATTCCGGGTACTATATCCTTTTCCGAGACGGGGTGTTTGCCCGACTTATAGTACATAGAATGAAAATGAAGTTTCGTTTAATATAATGTAACAGTCTTAAGAAATAAAGTATTGTATTAAAAAAAAACCATTTAATGAATTAAAAAAATGTGTATGTATAAAGCGAACGTCCGGACAGATCCAAAACTAGGAAAGAAAGTTATGCACTCTATAACATACAAAAATAAGCATTCAAATTAAGACCTTCCGTTTTTGATCTCTGTGAAAAAGACACTTTTGAAGTCAGTGAAACACACTTTCGAAGTTAGTGTTGTAAAGTGTAAATACTGTAAAGAAAATGACCCCTTTTGAAGATCCAGATCGATATAAAGAAAATAGATTCTAGGAATTCTGCGGGACTTTATTAAGAAATACATTATCAGATGTATTAGTTTTTTAGTTGTGAGGGAGTCGAGAATACATAGGAGTTGCTCCTCTAATTATTTTCGTTGCAAGTTTTTGATGTAGTTTATTAAATTGATTTCAGAATCAAAAAGCTATGTTGGAGCGTCTACAGCAGATCCAAGCGGGCGGTTTACCAAACGGCGTGTCTTTCAAGGACGTGTTAGTCCAGTTCGCTAACATGCAGCAAGCGAACGCGCCTCTCCTGCCCCGACCCATGGAGATGACCAGACCTGAACACCACATCCGACCGGAGAGCCGGCGGCGGCAGGAGAGGAACCACGAGGAGACGATGGCCAAACAAGCGGAGAGGCTCGCGTCGCCGAGTCCAAGACTGCCCCCACCGCCTCCGTACCCAGAGATCTCACTCCTACCAGTCACAAGCAGCCAGGATACGACCCAGAACTCCCAGCAGAACTCGCTCCTGCACGGCATCCTGACCAAGGTACCTTTTATAATAGTTGGGGTGATGACTTTATGATGATATTTTTCATTTCCATCTTCCATCAGAGGATCACAATCGATCTTCGTATCGGATCGTGACATTTTTATAAAAATGATTCGATTTTCCCATATTACACTAGACAACAATTAGCAACACGATTCGTTTATCGTCATTCCTGTCGAGGTCATGATCATTTTTAGTTTATATATTGCAACCTATTTGCAATAGGTATATAATATAAATTTAATAATGGGGAGGGCTGGTTATAGTTTCATACAATTTTTCTTGTTTTATATGCTTTTCACTACAATATTTTAGTACTTTTATTAAATAGAGTATATTACACGTTACTTGATCGTAAATTACATAAACTTGAGTACATAAAAAGGTGGACTATTTGCTTATTTCCTATTTAAAAAAGGGAGCGCTTTATTTGGATTACAAGGGTTATATAGTAGTATAAAATAATCAAACTGTCACGATAAGAGTTTCCTTACGCGAAAAACTTTTTCTACAAAGTCATTCAAATACATTTTAAAGATAGTGTTTGGCTTTAACGCAGAAAATGATTTTTGTCTATGCCTTCTGGGCACTGTGGCATTTGCTTCGTGTGAGCGTTTTCACAACGAATATGGGCTTGGTGGTAATATGGCTCCGGGTGAACGATATTCAGTTGCTACCACCTGGTATGATGAGCATAATCACCAAATCATTTAGCTGTTGGACTATTTAAATATGATTATAGAATTATGTACATTATACAGGGATTCATAGACTTCACTCAGCGTTGCATGCGTCTGCTTTCTATATATATTATTAATATTAAACATTGTTTCCGAATAATCGACTACCGTTTAATCCATTATTTTTAACTTCGATCACACATACTACTCCCGTTATGTTATAGGTAGTAGACTGACAACCGATTTTAGTTTAGTTAACCGTAGTTTTCCATAGTTATACTATCAATATTTAAATATATTCAACAGTAATTAAGGGTACCTCACTAAACCATAGATGATGTCGATTGATAATCGATTGGCCGGCAACACATACAACATTAGTTAATACTTCTGGATTTTGCTCTAACATAACAAAAAGTGGTAACGATCATAACATCAAGTAGTATACGCCCTACCCATAGTGTGGAGCTTTGGATTTGCCACGCGGGCAAATGGTTGCAATACGTATTAAATGAAATTGCATGATATTAAAAGCATAACCAGATCCAAATAAAATGTTTTTTTTTAATCACTTTACGTATTTTTTTACTTATAGAAAAGTTTTTTTATTTTAGCTAGTTACTAAAGCGTGTTTTTTTAGATTTTTATACCATTATTGATCCTGACTGGAACTTTGAGTAGGTCCATAGATATTTTTTGACTGGGCAGATCATTTAGTACTTAAGTGCTGTTGCTTATAGTAAATTATATGTTGGCTTTGCAATCACTTAAATGTGAGTATAAAATTATTACATTGTCGCGGTTTTTGAAGTCAGTATCGCCAGCGACATTAGAAAAACTAGTAAATGAAAATACTTTAAATTATTATAGTAATTATTTCCAGCAGTAACAATAACCAAACTAATTCTTATCAACAATAAATTCTTAACTCCATAATTAAAATACTACATCAATTAGCAAAGTCACTCTTTTTTCTCCAACTACGCAACGCAAAGGGGTATCCCACTGTGACTATCTGTCCATGCATGTTCCTTTGTAGTACTCTGGAGCCCAAACTTGTGGACTGATTTTGATGATTTATGATAAATCGGTTCATCTCAATCTTGCGAGTGTCACTAAAGTTTTGATGGTGTTGAGGAATTAAGTATATTTTCTCGCGTTGACGACGTTATGGGGAATGCCAATAAAAGTAACGATGGTTTCTAAGCTGTTTAATGGACAAACTGTGCTAACTAGAATAATATGCATGCTGTAATGTCTCAGCTTATATTTTATTGTTTCATATTAAAACTTGTTGTAAGGTGATGAGGTGACGAGGCTTTTTAACCTTCAATGAAACAAATTGCACCACATTTAAAAGATCGAAAGGATTAAGATTTTTTTTAAGTTTATTTAGATTAAGCCAACATTATGTTATCTAGTCCTGAAATTATTTTGTTGTCCCCATATATTATTGCTTTTATTAATTTTGCCATACACATTTATTGACTCGATAGAAAACAGACTAAACAGCCCATCCCATCCCCATTGAGTCAGCACTGCCAACATTGGAAACACGTAAACTTAAGCTTGAATGGGTGTTGCCAACATTCCAGCAGGCGTGCCCTGCGTCTCAGTGTTACTCGCCGACGTTGGCTAAACTGCTCAAGTCGCCGGACCGGAAACAGACAACGTTGCCAACTTACGGTCAGGCCAAGGTACCACCTCAATGTACGAAATATAACAATTGGTGTGCTCATTGGCCTCGATCTATTTATTATCTGTGACTATTCCAAATTCAAAATTTAGCTTTAAGAACAGTTTGCTTTTTAAATGGTTTTGCTTTACGTTATCAGTCTGTTTTGAGGCTGCATAAAAATAAAACATTTTTAATTATTTATTTATTATTATAAAATATCTACTTATTTATTTGCAAACTATTTATAAAGCAAAACAAAAAAACGTTTTTGACAGAATTGATGTACAATATTATTATTATATTTTTGAAAAAAATGGCAATACTCATTTTTGAACAAAATTGAATGCCACCTCATTACCATATTTAAAGGGATAAAATGGGTTTAATAATATTCATAAATACATATAATTTGGGATGCATTTAGCAATTGTCATCTTAGTGTCGAATGCACTAAAATTCATATTCATTTATATATATTCTCAAATATTTTAATAATTACGAACAATACTAATAAAAAAAAAGTTGAAATTATATTTGGGCGTTGCTACTAGGGGATTTATAAATACAATAATTAATAATTTATGCATATTTTTATTAGTAATTTTATTTCCGCGAGTAGTTTTTTTGCTTTAATTTTGTAGTACCAAGTCTGTTTTAAAACATAATGGTCTTATCCCTTAGACACATTTATTATATATAGAATTTTTAGTAGTCAAAAAAATAAGAGAGAAAAAGTGTGAGAAGAGTTGTTACAGAGGAATTTGAGTCTTATTTGTATGTGTTTAACGTGCATTTTATCAGAACTGCGGCGAGATTACAATAACTCCGGTGCAGCCCACGCCCCCTCCGCCCGACCCTCCTCAGCCAGAGAAGGCAGAAGTGGTGCAATTAGTGAGTATTTTTTTATCTTATATTAGAATATTAGTTGGCTGATCAAGAAAATTCAATATATGGCATTTATATAACATGTTATTGATACACGTATGCTGGTATACATATTGTCAGGGGAAAACGGAAGTATGAAGTGTTTACATAGAATTTCCCGTGGACATGCTGCCAAGGAGGCTACAATATTTTATTTGAAGAATAGTGAATGAAATTAAAGTATTTTTCGTTATACACTGGTTACACAACGTTTTGTTTTTGTTATATTTAGTTTTTTGACATTTGGACTTTATTTCAACTGGTGTAAATATTCAACCCCTTTTTGTAATGTGTAATTATATATTTAAGATTGTGAAAGATTTAAAGTTAAGGTTTGAACTTGTTTTTGGAGAAGCTGTGCGTCTCGCTGCGCCAATTTTTCAATCTTGCGTGACTCTTTAAGAGATGGAAGATTCGTACAAAAGGGATAGACATTCTTCTCTATCTTTTTATAAGCTCTCTACGTCAAAGCGCTCTGCGCATACTTCAGAAGGAAAAAAATCTATATCCAGCATGTACATGGGGGAAGAATTAGCGCGCATTTCGAACCGTGAAGTATGTATCGTTTCGTCTGTATTGTACATTACAATTGTGCAATTACCTATTTTCTTTTGCGAACTTCAAAAATTAGTTGTTAAATCATCAAAATCCTTTGTTCTTTTCCGTAATTTAAGCCCTCATTATGCTCGTTTACAGGACGACGAGGAGAGCCCCGGCTCGGAGGGCGACGCCGCGGACGCGGGCGAGACGGCCGCGTCGCCCGGCGGCTGCGGCTCGGGCTCCGGCTCGGGCTGCGGCTCCGCCTCGGGCTCCGGCGGCCGCCTCGTCATCGACGAGGGCAACGACGAGACGCCGCTGTGCCAGGGCTGTCGGCGCCGCGACGCGCAGTTCGTGTGCGCCGGCTGCGCCAACCAGTGGTACTGTAGCCGGGACTGTCAGGTTTGTACAACCCTATTGATGAGACACTTTGCTTATTCTCTAAACTCTCTCTACTCTGCCAAGGACGACGACACGCTGTGTGAACTTGTGATGCTGCAGCTAGTAGTGTCAGGTCTTTCCTTTATGTACTCTTAATACATAAGTCAGGACTGTGACATCATGATTCATAGTACAAACTATTTCTTTCAGGACAGGCATAAGCAGTCCTACCTCCAATTCACGAGTAATCGTTGAATATTAAGACACTCTAAAAACATAGATTATTTTTCTCTCGGCAGGTGGCAGCATGGGACGACCACTCGGACATGTGCACCGGCTGAGTCCAACGTGTGCATGCGGTTCACAAACCAACCTGTCTCAATGTTAACGTGTGGTGTGCAGAGCAACGCGACGAGCGGTGCGGTGAATCTCGAATTTTGTTAGCGATCCCGCTCGGGTGCGGTCATTTTTATTTATTTTCTCTGTGTATTGTTATTAAACACTGTGTTGGATGGCTGAGTTGGTAGATTGGACGGTTTGGTGTAAGTTTTTTTCTAAGCAGACTTTATTTTTTTCTTTTTTTTTCCAAAAAAATATATGGTTATGTAGATCATAACTATATATTTCTGAAAAAGAACTATTCTATAACTTGTTGTTATGGATATTGACAGCTGTATGATTAAAAGTCAACGTAATTGGAACGCCTTTTATCTTTACCTAGAACACTTATAATCTATATAAAAAATGTACATTGTACGAAAGTTTATACGTTAGTCTTCTATAGGTTCCTAAGCCATTGGTACATAGCGCGGGAAAATTGTTTTTATAATCTATATAGACAACCGAAGGTCACTTGCTCAAAAGAATATAATAAGAAATAATATAGATAAATAAAAAATTAAGTTTAAAATGAAATTTTTTATACATCGTAATTTTTTAAATATTTTTATCAGTTACAATTTGGGCGTCCAAGTTTAAATTTGTTGTATTTGAAACAACTACACAATTCGGCCGAAATCTTATGTTATGCATTTCCAGACCATATCTTTACCAACTCAGCATATTTAAAAAAAAATCATAATAAACTAGAATAGTATTGAATATCGTAGATATCCTAAATAAGACGTAGTAATTTAAGATACTTAATACTAGATACTCAAAAATATCATATTTTTTATAATTAAAACTATGCAGCTATTTTCAATACTATATAACTTTCATTAAAGTTACCTGTATTTTGTATATATGAACGTCGGCATTTAAAGAAAATGCTTTTCGTAGAAAATTTTCTCCATTCGTAAAATTTTGTCGTATATAATCAAAGGCGGCTATCTGAAACTATTTTTACTATTGACTTTTTTTCAAAATTAAAAAAAATGACATATACATTGTTTTTTTTTTGTACGGCCATTTCTCTACTTAAGTGTAATGTACATACTTTTATAATAAATAAGAAGACTGGTAATGACTTACTTACAATTTGGTTTTCCGGTGTTCTTAATATAAAAAAAAAATCCGTACACTCTAACCCAAAACTACTTAATCAATTTAAATGAAATTTTCCATGTATAAAATTAGTGTACTTGAGAGCTAGGATAATTTTTGGATTGCCATGATGCAGTGCAAAGTCCGTTTCTATCAATAGTAAAATAAAATAAACTGATTTATTGCACAATTATGTTAAATACGATAACACCAAAATTAAGACTTAGGCTAAAATATAGACCTAAATGTTGCTATATCAATATTTAGTTCTATATTTTGTCGGTGTGCGGTAGCTGTAAAGGTTGGGAATACCCAACATTTATCACGGTTTCACAAGGTGTTCTTACTTTGGAGAAGAAACGGTGAGAGAAACACCATAACATACAACACTCGGTTTAACTCACACAAATAGTAACAATTTAAATGTATAATATTCCGCAAAAAAATAAGATAGTCTATGTATATAGCCTTTGATTCTATACGTCTATTATAAAAAATGACTGTACCCGATCTCCATATGATAAGAGCTAGTGCGTAGAATCTGGTAATTGATTCAGATTTTAATGTTCGTGTCCTACGAGTGATTCCTAGTGTTTCCGAATGAGGTTGAAAGTAAAAAATCCTTCGAATTATGTCTAATTATATTGAGGAGCTAATCAAATAGAAGCTTAATTTATGTACATGTCTGAAATCAACGCGAAGAAAGATTTTTGAAAATTGGCAGTTCCTATAACCATTATAGGTTAGTTTAGGCTGCATATTTTTTTTTTCAGAAAAATATCACTACCTTGTGTGCGTACTAAAACGTACGACGGAATACGTTAAGGCTCTATTTGGTTAGTTTATCTCAGAAAATAAAATACGAGTATGTATGCTATGAATGTGAGGGGGCAATGGATTTTTCAGTATTCTTGTACATTAACTTTCACGTAGATTTTCAGTTGAATGCCATTATTAGAGCTTCCTACTTATATTATTATACATTTTTTACCTTTTTATATAATATAAACAAAATTTGGTTAATGTTTGTGTTAATAGTAACAGATTTGGAAGATTGTGATGTCAGAATACAAATTCTATCATTTTGTATGATAGTATTTGTTAAATCATATAAATAGATAGATATGAAATCTAAAGCACATAGATGTAATGATTTATAAATGTATTAACTCTATCACTACAACTAATAAGCTTGATAGAAAGAGACAAAATAATATAATTACTTCTAAGTACAGCTGCCTCGTCCGTACATATCAATAAGGATAATATGTATGCCTTTATAAAAGGTTTAAAAAATCGAAAGTTATAAACGTAAATACAGTCATTACCAAATGGAACGCAAACCCTTTAATTGCCATATATTTCAATGAAGAACTATTCAAAATCAAATATTTTTTCGTTTCTCTCCGTCTTATTCTTGTGTGAAGTCTTTATAGAAGAATAGAGCATGGGACCTTTAAAAAAGTCGTACTTCTTCAAAACCGGTGATGGCTTCAAGTGACCCAAAAACCTTACCATAACATAAAACATAGTTATTTTTTTATTTATTTATTTATTTAATCACACCAACATCCTTACACACTAATAACTCTTGTACAATATCTCTTATAAAATATAATAATAATAAATCTAAGTGTGAGAGCCAATTATAGGTATGTACAACATCGTTTTAAAGAGTTA
>DWNR01000309.1:0-21511 GCA_018250455.1 Polygonus leo | reverse complement strand
CACGTAAAAACGGCTTAACGGATTTTGATGCCAACTTGACTAATCTGTTCAGACAATCCCCGGCCGTGTTTTAGGCCCTAAAAGAGGGGGTAGCGGGTGGAGCCGCGGGCACAGCTAGTAAATAATAGATGCAATTTTATTGTCTGGCTGTATGCTTAATTATTCTGGTTTAACTAATTTTGACGTAGATCACACACGATAACACAAATATTGATTGTGTTCAACACATTATTTTAAAATCGTGCAACAGTGGTACGTTGAAACGATTACAAAATTAACAAAAATGTAGTTCTGTTTTGTTTTATTACCGTTTACTTCAGTTTTCATATTCGTAAAAGGAAAACGCAATAACCGGTCGCTAATGTTAATATTTCATACTGCGGATGTATAGGGTTGCTGCATATTTAATATAATCAGGTTTTCTAAAATATTTCCACAGCATTGTTAGATAAAACAATAATTCTTACGAAATACAAGTATCGGACCATCGGAATCCAGTTCACTTGATCATAAAGATTAATATGTAAGAACTACTTTTTATAGAATGTAGAAATTGCAAACGGGCTTGCAGTCAACCTGATGGTAAATGGTAATTGCTGTCCATGGACACTTGATTAATTATATTAGATGGGATCCAAGTTCTACTTGAGATCCACCTCGTGTGCGTTCCCATGACTGGGATATTTGTTTTTTAAAACAGAATAACAGACAATGAACTAATAGATAACTAGATAACTAGATAATAACAGTGACAGCACCATTTCTTCATCTGCTGTTACCACGCTGGTTTGAAGGATGAAATATCTCCCAAGATAGATATTCACAGTTGAGACAGAAATAAAGAGTAACAACCAATCTGTATATAATATCTGGTAAAATCTATCCTTTCGAAGTTGTTTACTAATGGCACGGGTGGCAATATTCACGTGGACGGCGTGCTCTTTTCAAAGTAATGTAGGTAGTAGTAGTATAATAGATATGTCATAAAAAAACCGTTTAAACTAGTATAAAACACCCGCCAGCCCTACGGGTGTGACTCCACTCGGCATCACGGGGCAAGGGGCGCGTCGTGGCGTCGGCGACGGGCGCGGCCGGCGCCGGCGAGTCTGGCGCCCGCTACCCGCGGCCATACCATCGATGTAGAAACACATATCGTGTTATATGATTAATGCATCAGTAATATAGGACTGGACATCGATTATGATATTGTGTGGCGAAATGTTGTTCGAGGCAGAGGAGCATAGGTCGTCCCCAACCACGACTGAAAACTTGAAGAAGCCAACGGGAAACCATTTGGATATCGAATGCATAGATGTGTCATGACGGCTGGTGTGGCGCCAAAAACCTCACAAAAGTTGATAAGGCGGAAGGTTAAAACGAATAATTGTAACACTTTGACCAATAGTAGCTTTTTATTAAATTATTATTAAAAGTTCGTATAGTATTGAACAGAGAATCACGGAATTAGCTTACGAAGTAGTTCGGTTGAGGTTACGTCAAATCCTTTATAAATCAACTCGAATCACTACTTAACTGTTTTAAGTTGCCTTTTGAAAGTTCAGACACGGGTAAACGCACATAAATACAGAGTATCGTATCTGGCGGATTAGGAGGATTACACTTAAGTTGTGACTCGGTACATAATCTTTATATTCCCTTTTGTTCTATCGTTCACTTTCCTTCCAACCGAGTGTCCGACAGATCAAGGGATTTGTCACGTGGATCGGGTAACGACTCGCGCAGACATCACCTGTATGGCTTCGTGAAGCCTACGACTTGTTTTGTTTTTCGCACTCGCATTTCGTGTTTTCGTGGTTATATTTCTCATAGACTTGAATTGTTTATGGAAATAAAGTAAAAAAGTCGTATCCTTTTAAGCAGACCTATCAAATATTTCTCTAATGTTCATAATATCTATAAGCAATGATGGTTTGTCTAAAAACGAAATTAAATTTCCTCCCAGACAACTTTATGATAAACAGGTTACTATCTAAATGGTTACTATCTAAAACATTTTATAATTGGCAGTGACCACTACACTCTTTGATTGTATGCTCCTTTGCTACTTTAATAACAAAAAAGACTACGCAAATAACTGGTAAGGAGTCGTAATTCTAAGACGCAGTAATTTTGGTAATGTATGTATGCCCTCTGTAACGTTTCCCAACCATTCTATTGTCATCATCGATGAATTATGTGAATTTTGTTTTTGTATAACGCATTGTTGGTGTGTTCGAATAGTGTGTATTTGTTTTGTTTTCAATAGACCGATTTAGTACTTAGTTTTTTCCTTTGTTAGTGCCTTAAGAGTCACCTGTTCAACAAGATACGAGAATAATTGTATGTAGTCATTATGTGTGTGACACAAGTTAAAAATACACATATTACGCTTGTCTTTGCTCTGTACTTGATTTTCGTGGTCTGTAGGAATCATAATGACTCAGTTTTTTTACGTTTCTTCATATTATGTCCATGCTTTGCTGCCTTTACATCCTATAACTTCAATCAATCCTAAGTATTTAATTGAATATGACGATGACATGGAACTCATATTTAAATGCTGCCTCAGAAATTTGGTCATAAGAATAAGCTATTCTGTAAATTCTAAAGAATGAAAATATAATTTAAAGCTCCACGATTTTCTATGGGTGTAACCATTAAACGCACGATTCCTTTATTGAAATCGAAGTGAAAATTATTACCTCACTTGAGTTCAATCGGCGAGACACTCGTCGAACGATTTTAAGAGAAGAATTTCCGCAGAGTGGAATATAGACACCTCGACCGCTTCAACAGTTTGTCCACCTAATTTGTTCCTCGGCGCTCGACTGTAAAAACAAATAGCTGCTCTCGCATTTCCCCTTTTCCGGGCGATAAGGACGGGTATAACCAAACTAAAAGGAGAAAAAGGACGGATAGTTTTCACCGGCTCCGGCCGCGTAGTCGCATGAATGAGCGATTGCTGGTTTACGTTCAGGCTTTTGTCTAGTTCGAATCCTGTTTGTCTGATGTTGTAAAGAGCTGCCTTTGTTATAATTAATTGAGCTTTATCTAATGTTATATGGTTTGGGTTACTCGTCGAAAACTTTTAATTGAATTTGTTGGTCGATTTTAGCTTTTTGACGGCAGAGTGTTGCGGCTTTGAACAATTTTTAGGTAACGCTTTCAAAGTTTCGTCTATGAATTTACCTGCGTCGGCAACTTTGGTATTACGCACAAATTCTTTTGCTACTTCGTTCATGTATTTATCCAATTCATAATATTTATCTAAATTTTGTTTAACGATCATTTAATTTACTTGATTAACACTCTTATTTGATATATTCATTATTGCTATATTATTGAACCTCGTTTTTTGTAGGTCGTATGAGATTCTTTTTCGAGCACACCAACTAACTGTACTAAAATGCATAAAAGCCGACTTTGCCTGGCGTGGTTTTATTGAGATAAATTTGGTCGTTGTTCAAAATTTACATCGTAATTAAGTGGACCGCACTTTACTGGCCCCATATTAACACGGGCGCTAAAATCTGTGCCGGTGTCTGTGGCCAGTTCAACCTTATTATGAAGGCTCGATGTCACAAACTCAACGTAAAAGTAATAAAGGCTTAATTAGGTATTATGTAGTTTACATAGAAATTCTTGTCTCACCACGGTTGTAAGGTTAATGAAACGATTTTATTTGCGGCGCAAACGGTTGGCCTTCTAATTGGAACTCTTTTACAGATAGCACTGGTTTCTTGTTGTCTTTATCTTGTTACTTTTCTTAAGTTGTATTTGTTAACACAGCTTTCTATTCTATACACAGATTTGTTAATTAATTATTAATTTATTGACGATTAGGTAATATATAATCTATAACATGATTTATTTTATAGTCGATCTCCTGACTGTATGAAAAATATTATTCTGAAAACTGCATGTCCAATAAGCAAGCCCACATCTGGATGACTTCACAAAACAAATATTAAAATAATAAATAAAAATGTCATGTTAAAAATTTCACTTCATGTTTAAAATATTTTCTGAAAAAATACTAAATTGTTTGTAATGTAATAAATTTTCCATTATCGATAACAAAAATAATAATATAATACTTTTGATGCTGAAAAAGGTTTTGGAAAGATGAACGATTAAACAATCGTACCTGCTAATTCCCATTTTTTTCTTAGCTATTAGATTTGTTAGCGCAATTCATCTTTTCAGGCGAGTTATAATTTAAGTATTAAACTTTCGCCTTAGATGATAATCCTACGATAAGATACCTAAGGCGCTTAGATTAACGCATTCGTAGAATTTGTCGAAGAAACCTGAAAAATTGTGACTGAAATATTTGACGACTTAATGTCTGAACATATAACGATTTAACGGCGATATTTTGAGTAACGACACAACACTAACGACTTGTAATAGGCACGTTTTGATGTATGGTGATACTAACGACCCAGCAGTGTGTACTAGCATTCCAGTAATGGCAGTGAAGTAATTAAGAGTAGTCGTAGTAGTAGGTATTTATTGTGCATTGTGCAAGCGACTTGGCGATGGGCCAAAGTAGACGTAAAGCTTTATGATTCAGAACAATGTATTAATTTGACGATATTTGTAGTGAGGCTCGACAAATGATATCGTCAAGCCAACTAAATACAGTTGTTGACGGTGAGTTAATTGTTAATGTTAGGCTACTGGAATTAGCTTAGCTAGAACCCACAGTAGGAATGGAATACATTAGACTATTACTACCTGCGTATCTAATAGTCATCACACAAATAGTTACATAGGAAGATCTAGGTTCATTTCTTGTTCATCAGAATTAGTTGTGATATTTATTTCGATTGATGTAGAAGCACGGGTTTGAATTGCGTGAATAAATTCTAATTTACCTATAGGATGCGCAAGAGTTGATATGATAAAAAAGTGTTGCACTCGAGTCAATTCCAATTCCACGACGATACTTTAAGTCACCTGAACAAGGTCTAAGCTAAACGGAAGGAACGAACAATGAAGAGTAGGATCGAATGAAGCGTGGAACTATAATCCAGAATGCTAGAGGAAAAACGACGCCCGCATTGTGAGCGGAAAATCGAACTCGAATGTCGCGAGACGAAAGGCTCTTTGTGCACAATCAATGGCCCCTCGATTGCTGATAACTTTCTTTGCAGTTTAAAAGTTTAAGTTCCAAACTGCTGGCGGGTATCCATTTTAGTACGAGACCTTCCCGCGGGTAGTGCTAATAAATTGTTCAATCAGATATCGTCCTGAATTGACTAAGATCTTATCTGTGGTGATGCTTGTAGAGGAAGAATTAGCTCTATTGTTTCCATAATAAGATTTGTAAATTCATTTGAATCTGAAATGGTCGTCACGTTCGAAATTATTGGTCTTTGTTTGATTTTAATCGAATTTGTCGAGTCATAGTAAGAAAATGTGGAGTTTTCAAATAAAACTTCTAATGAAGAAAATGTGGAGTATTGAAATAAGATTTAATGAAGAATAGATTAAGCATTTCCGATAAATATGCTTATAGGTAGTGTAGGATGATAAATATAGGTACAAATAATCATATATTTTAAGATAAAATTTAAGCGTTACTTTAATTGGTCGTTGTAATCTGAGAAACTTGTTTTAAATAAACCCTCCTAAACTCTATGTGGTTTTACAATACCATTGGCATTTTTACAATACCATGGCATTGAATAGGAAACTAATAGCGACATGAATCCAATAAGTATCTGTCTGCTTTACCCCACCCTTTAAACCAGACAAGAAATAGAGGTATCGATGTCACTGCCAACATCGTGCCAACTCAAATAGTTCTGAATAACATTTGGTTTGCATTTGCTTATCCAGCTTCATCGCCATTCATTCACAAAACTTTCAATCGTACACTGAATGTTCCATCGAATGTTTTTGCACCAAAAATCACATCTCGCCAGTGCCCGAGTCCTCCGACGGTGGGCATTAGCGGGGATAATAATTCACAATCTCCCTGTTACTGCAGAAATTAAGATGTTGCCTCGTGGCGGTCACGTACACGGTCGACTTGTTTGAAATACGAAGGAGCTCATCGGTCTAGCTCGTTAAGCGTCGGAGCGTGCTTTTATTACAGCGAAGCGTGCGCCGCGAATGCGACTCTTGAATATTAAATCGTCGACACTAGGTCATGCATATTGTCCCGTGGCTGGTTGTAATCGAGCGTGCCTCCGACGCCATGCACGATTCGATTAAGGTGCCCCCGACAATACGCTTCACATCGCACCAATCTATACTGCCTGATGAGCGCTACAGATTATGCAAGCGACAGAGGTTTCCTCTACGCTTATCTGAGTTTTAATCTTGATTTCTATTTGGTGGGCTTCCGTTTGTCAATTAAGTTGTTCTGTGATTTGAATACGTAAAATAAAACTCCGTATGGAGTTAACAATTGTTGCAAATTCTCAACTTTAAAAATTAGATGGTATTAACGTTTGATGAAATCAACGCGATACTTGTATTAATTACAATGGTGATTGGGAAATAAGGTACCATAAAATTTTACGTAGTATTTTCAGTAGTATTTGTGCCATAATCTTAAAGTGTTATTCAACTAATATTCCCACTATCGCTATCGCACGGACGTTATGAGCGTGAACCAATCTCATATAGTGGTAATCTATTCTTACAAATGTTGTCTATAAGAATTAACCGCACTAATTACTTGCGACGAACTTACGAAATGTGCCAATTTGAGTTCAGCCCGAGCACAATACTGGATACATATTTGATTAGTTTGTGCGGTCAATTTGGTCGGTGTTATTCGATAGACCTAGATACACAAGGCTTTGTACATATGCGTGGTTAATGATGAATCAATACGCTCTGTTTGAATTCTTGTTTACAATCGTATTGATCGTTAAATATTTAATTGCTTTTATAAATCATTATGTTTAGTCTATCCTAAACAAATATCATTATTCATTGTGTTCATGAGGAATTTCGATTCAAAGCACTATAAATAAATAGGGTTTTCAATTGAAATATATATTGTGCAAAGAAAATGTATATATTTAATTTATTTTGTATTACTACAGTAAGTAGGGCTTAAGAAGGGTATCATAAAATGATTGGATTTATTCACTCGGTACTTCCATAACCTTGATAGGGAGTTGAGTTGTTGACTTGAGATGAATGGTATGTCCCTAAAAATTCGAATAAAAGAGGCGTTGGACGTGTCCTTGTGGTTAACTTGGGATTATGATTGTTCGAGACTGCGGCCTGTATAAAGTGGCTATATTAAGGAATACACTTTTAATGTGCATGTTTTCAAGATATAATTTTTCTTACTATGAATATTTACTGCCTCGACTTCACAGGACGAGTCCACGTACGTTACAAATGTTAGAGCCGATTTGTCTAGATTTCCATTGACAAGTATATTACATAACCCTTATAACGTGGAATGCCTTCTATATCGTAGCTCGAATAGTACAATAGTACAAAAGCAAGCACATTTTACTTTGCTACCTTGCTATACGAACGATTGTTTGTAAAGAGGTTCTTCATCCAACAACAAATCGAAGTGGATGCGATGCTAATTACTGCGTCTTCCTTTTGTTGTGATATTGGAGCGCGTTTAAAATGCGCGGTGCGTCACATGCGATCTCGGTAGTAATGATTGGAATGAAGTCATGCCACCTATTATGATCAGCTTTAGATACCTACTTTTGTGATGCATTTAACTGACTTTACAAATGTTAGAACTCTATTGAAACAGGGGTGGTTAATAATCCTGTGTCATCTTCATGTTTCTTCATGTTTCGTAGAGCAATCTTATGTTTCATTTGGGTTAATATTATACTATCTATATAAAGTCACGTGTGTTTGTGTGAGCGAACAGTAGTACGATTTCTATCATACTACTGCTCGGACGAACGAAATCGTATCATAATCAATCAGTTTTTTTTGATCGACCTAAGGCAAGAATTCTATGCTATGTAGGTAGTACATCTGGGATCAGATGGTACAGGGGCGGGCGGCTGTAACCATTCACCATCAGGTGGACATGTTCGTTTTTTACATTTATGATATAAGCAAATTAGCCTGATATATCTAAAAAGCACTCGATGAAACCCACACGGTAAAATTCCTGCTCGACAATGATCCCACACCTACGCGTTGATAACTCTTCGTATCGGTTAGAAACTTGATACACAATATTTTGTATACTAATCTATAACAATTGATATACAATGTAAACGTACATTTTATAATTAATAGCTGAATTCTTATCCAACTGGATCGACAATATGCAACTTCTCCTAGTGTACTAATTAGATTCAAATTAAACAGAATTGATGATGTCATTAAATTACTTTGCTAAAAATATTTATTTAACCATTTGTACTATCAGGACGATAATAAATTTATAAAAGTAATTAAGGTCAGACAAAGGTACGTACGTATGAATTATTCAAAGAATATCGCATGACAATTGCAAATAGAGTTGATTGTTATTACCTGTCCTTATCAATTACCTAACTTATAATATTTCTTAATTAGATATTTAGTATAAAGGGCACATAGAAATTGTGTTTCTTATATCACAATATTGTATAAAGGTGGCAAACGAGCATGCAGTCCACCTGACGGCAAGTGGTCACTGCTGGCCATGGATATCAGTAATCATCCCCAAGTACAATTATATCATTGCTACCCCTGAGTACTAAGATTTCCGCCTCATGTATAAGGATGGCCGGCGTATTATGAGGGTGTCGATGGTATCCCACCCCCCTCGGTTGAACTAAGCAAGTTCTACCACCTGGTGAGATATATAAAGCGTGCTATATAAAGCAGGATCTGTCAATTTCAAAATTCATACATAATATACATTTAATTTCAATATTATAAGCATATACATATATAAAATACGATTAAAGCCTATAACCAACCAATTGTAATGCTGATAACGTTTTTAATTACCTCCTATGGTGAATAATAATGGACAAAACAAATTCGCCAACAATGGTTACTTTTAATATTTTTAATAAATCTAATCTACGGCAGTGTCAATGTATCGAGGGGAGGGCTTCCGGTTCAAATCTTCCCGATAAGCAAATCCTCACGTAGCCGGTACCTGTACTGTGGCCGTCTATACCTTTAGGCTACGTATACACTGGGCAATAATTGATGCGTAACATGTTGCGCAACTTGTTGAGCGACGACGCGCAACTTTGTTAAGCAATGTCTGTCCATACATGCCAAATAAAATTTGTGTAGTTCGACTGTTGAAGTACCACTGCCACTCTCATGACCTTAAATAACTTAACATGACCATGAGCCATATATGATGCACTTTAGTCCTGAAGAGAAAGCGATGCTACGCTTTAGTCGTCAATCTTAGCGACCTACGATTGAATCGTATTTTGGTTTGTAACAAATAATCGTGTGTGGCAATGAACACTTACCATCAGCTGCATGGTCCTATGCTACATTTATACTATAACAAATTATTAGTCGCTGATAGAACAGAAATAAACAAAGAGACGCGCTCTGCGCGACGTTGCGCACCGTCTGGCAACGTCGCGCGCTGTTGTACGATGTTGTCGAACATGTTAAGCGTCAAGTGTTGCTCATCAAATATTGCCTAACCCAACTATTGTTTAGCCATGATGTCCATCCACACATGATCAGTCAGAACCAAATAAATAGGCAACGAAACGGGCGTCTCGTTGTGCGCTTTCTGGCAACGTCGCGCGCTGTTGTACGATGTTGCCGAACACGTTGAGCGTCAAGTGTTGTTTGCCTAATATTGCCTAACCTATCTTTTGTTTAGCCACGTTGTCTGTCCATACATGATCAGACAAGAGCATATAAATAAGAAACAAGATACATGTTGTGTTGCGCACTATCTGGCAACGTCGCGCGTTGTTGTACGATTTTGCCAAACACGTTGAGCGTAACATGTTGCGAGTCAAAATGTTGCCTAATGTTGCCCTATCAATACACAGCCTAAAACAAAATTAAAAGTCCTTTATAGAATATTTGATAGGCATACATTTATTTGTAGATTGTTGTAACGACTTTGGTATATGACATTTGCGTGTAAATTCTCGGGTTTTTCGGCGATGTGCAAAGTTCGTTAGTTTTCTCTGATCTCTTTGTTTCATCGTTTTACGTTACAAATGATAAAACAATGTTATCTATTATGAGTTCTCTAGTAATATTCTTTGCTCTCTCTATATCAGTAATTGCGTTCCATGTAATATGCTTACTCGTATATTGTCACGAGCGGAGTTTTTACCGAGAACTGTTTATTGCGTTCATGGGTACATATTTCAAAAGAAAATACGCAATAAAGCAATACTTTCGTATTGCGTATTTTCTATTAGTGTGAATTAGGTGTTCGTAGGAATATTAGTTGGTTAAACATTTATTAGCAGTATCCCTGATAACTGAAGCTAAAATAGCTTGTAGTAGAATTGTTGGTGCTGGATTCAATTAATGTAACATGTGCATAATGTGAAGTTAGACTGTACTTTAGTCATATAGTTAATGATGAAATTTATCTGAAGATTTCTAACCCGTTTAAAATAGAGGGGAGTTTTCAAGTTTAATATTTTTTCAAATTCTTTTTCTTTACATCTCTCTATTCTAGTTATCATATTAAATTACATCAGAAAGCATACGCATAATAATATCATAATAACAGACATCATGGGTAGGTGCAAAAATAAGCACCGGTGAGTGAATTTCTATTCTAGGTGGATACTAAATTTAAAAGCCAACTAAATTTCATAGGTGCGATAATAGAAATATTTTTCGTAATGTTGACTTTTAATTTAATTTATTAAACAAAGTAACTGCATAATTATACATGTATTTACTTCTAACTGGTTTAAAAAATGGGGGGAGTTTAACAGTTTTTTTTTTATTTTGGCTTCATTACACCTCTTTCATTTATTTATTATATAAAATAATATTAAAAACCATACGTATAACAAACATTACGACATCATAACGCATGGCTACGTGCAAAAATAAGCACCGATCAACGTATATTTATGTCCGCGCGTTATATTAGAGAAAGGAACACGACGCTAATAAAATAAAAGAAGGCGGATTGCAAACGTATTTACGACAATATTAAATTTAATCCGGGCATGAGTTGCCGGATCATCCGGTAGTCTTGCGGACGTTGGCGGGCCACAAAAGGTGCCATGATTTATAGCGCATTCACGACCAAACTTACGTGTCGTGGCTATACAGAAAATACCAGCTATTTATGAACAGTCTAGCCGCTATGGTGGCTGTAAAACAGCGTGATGTTACCGTATTAAATTTATGAAAATTGAGAGTGAATTTCTAGTCTAGGTGGACGCTAAATGTAAAGATCTAGTAAATTTTATAGGTTCTATCGTAGAAATGTTCTCATAATGTGAACTTTTAATTTATTTAGTTTATCTAGATTATCATAATTGTTTTCTATTTTTTATTATAATTGCATTTCTTTAATACAGCTATTCTTGTAAATAAAAATCCGACTGTTTGATTAAATTTAGGGATAAAGTATACTTGTGTCAAACTTGATGAACATTTTTGTATATCGTCACAAACACGGGTTATCTTTTAAATTTCTAAACGTTTTTAAAATCGCCGTGTTTAATTATTCGTCCACAACATGAATACGACAGCGTATTAAAACACGCGCCGTAGTTTCTATACAGTGAATATTAACATTCAAATCGCGTATGGCAGCGTTCCTGCCTGTACTGTAGAAGGTAGTCGTATATAGGGTTGCCAGGCGTCCGGATAAAGACGGACATAGCTTTTTAAATGTGTTCGGCTTGTCCGGCTTTTTGATGCTTTCTATGATTTCGATCTTAAAGGGTGCTAACTGGACCCGCGTAGTAACCACGCTACTCAGAAGCGCGACTCGCGAGCGACGAACGCTGTCGGCATTTTAGTTATATTATTACTAAGACACAAAATCCTTAAAGGTGTCCGGCCTTCTAGCACAAATGTCCAGCCAATCTGGTGAATCTGTCCGGCTATTGGGCTTAACGTGGCAACCCTAGTCGTATAGGTACTCAGTGGTCAGTTACGAAAGTCTACTAGCTGTTTAACAATTGTGAAATGAGAGTACGATGAAATTGCATATCGGTACGCGATAATGTGTAGTTAATGTGCAATCGTATAATATAAGTGACGGTTATTATTTCAATCGTAAGGTAAGTAGGAGATTACGATGCAGGGTAATGGTAATAACGATGTAAATGTAAATAGGTTCCGACCGACATTTAAAATTATAACGGCTCGAGATATGATTAGAAGGGGCAATACTTTCATCTAGATACATTAGGTATGTACTTATGGGTGCATGTAATGTGATACGAAAAAGTTATTATTCTAAGTAAGAATAAGACTACCTATAGTAGAGTAAATCAAATATTTAAATGTATACAAAGCTCTCAGTTAATCTTAGAAAGTATGACGGATGATTTGATTTTGATGAGTCTTTTAAAAGAACATTCAGACTAAGTTAAATTCTGTTCCAATATTTAATATTCCACTGTGAAACTTTAAAACATTTAAATTCACGCGATTACTGTGTAACTACTAGATACTTTTTCATTCTTGGTATTAACAATCAAGACAAGTCACGTAAAAGTTGTTACTGTTTTATTAAGTACTTATTACTTACATTTAAATCCTTAAATCGTGGCGCTGAATATTCTGTCATGTATCAATATATCCATTTTGATATTGTTGATCAACAAATTTATAAATTATGCTTACTTCAATGATATACAGTAAATAATGATACTGACGCTTTAAAAGTTAAGATACATACGTGTCCGATTCGGACCAAAATGTACTTACACTAACGGTCAGTGTGATGTCAGAGACAAAAGAGAAAGAGATAGATATTCATTATCGTTAGGAAAGCGGTAAGGGTAGAATTCCTCATTAGACTCTTTCACGTTGCACGACACACATTTCAACCTTAATTTAGAGGTAACATATCTAAAGTATACTAACGGCGATCCGTTATACCACAGTAACGTCAATACGTTGCTATGGTAACAATAGAAAAGTTAATATCATCGTTAAGTTTTCTTGAATTTTATAATTTTCCGCTCAAACTCTCTTAATTTTTTCTTTAATAATAACCATGTTCTGGCAATAACATGACCCAGGAAAATAGGGATTCATTTTTAATTATATTTATAGATAGATAGAAGACAGATAATATCATTGGTTTGCTTTCGTCATATGTAATGGGTCAACATTCGTAAACTAAGTTGGTAGTTTATTAACAGTCCCTATTTAGAAGCTGTGCTATTTTTACTTTGAGTAGGAAATGCCAATTAGTTGCAATTGGTGGCGCCACAAGTGCTTGATAAATAATACTAATCCGTCACTTTTATTAATACGAATGCGACGGTTGGATGCCCTACTTATTAATCTTGCAGAAAATATATCAAAATGAATGATGTACTTACATTAGTACTTTATATATATTTAGAGTTGCGTCTTAAATATTTATACAATTTGAGTACTTAGTTATAAGTTATGTATAGTCAAATATTCAGTAGAAAGCTTACTTAAAAGTGGTCACAGAATACTTATTATATTAGTTTTAAAATAAATGAAGAAAACATCTAACTAAACGAATAAAAGTCTTTGTTTATTTTAACTCTGTTAAACATATGCGTATATATGCTAAAAATATGCGTATATATGCAAAGTTTGCTTAGTACTTTTTTCTTTTAAGCCGTCCTTTTTATAACAGTTCACAGATATATTGTCATTGGAATTCATTTTGCGGTTTCCATCGCATGGTATAATAGAAATTACTAATTATTAAAATAATTACAAAAGAAACCAAAATACTGGCACATGTTTGGTTAGATATGTAACATGATTATCGTGGACATAATTTACACCGCACCGTGCGCTGCTAACTTGCTACGAATAGAATAGAATTGATTGTCTAAATGCAGACAATCTTGGTGTATTTCAATCTGTTGAAAGTGGAATAAATGGTAGTGGTACGTACAATGTGGGAAATTAATATAGGGATTAAATCTTGGATATTTTGATCATTTTGAAACAGTGTTTAATTGAACGTCTACATTAATACATACAATAAGCGTAAGCGATGTCTATTATAATCTAAATGATGAATTAAAAATAGGAACAAAAGAGAACAAAATACTTACATGTTTGGTTAGATTTGGGACGTAATTTATACCGCAGCGTGCGGCGCTAAGTGAAAACTGCGTGGACATAGGGCGCGTGCGATGTCGCGCGACAGTTGGCGGCCGACCAACACTGTGTCCGGTTTGTTTTATGCTCTCGTCAAAAGATCTAGCAGGGATTGTTGCTAGAGATAGAATTGATTGGGTCTAAATGCAGACAATCTTGTCGTATTTCAATCTGTTGTAAGTGGAATAGATTACAGTGGTACTTACAATTTTGGAAATTAATATATATTTTGGTCTTTTTACAACACTGTCTAAGTGAAAGTCTTAATATAATAAAGACACTTTAATCGCAAAGAACGCGACGCCAAGTTAAAATTATTGTACACGAATTAGTCAAAGTCTAGCGCAAGCGATGTCTAGTATAATCGAAATAATGAATTGAAGTAAAAGTTCTAAATAGAGAAAATACCGGCCTATGTTTGGTTAAATATACATAGTTTACTCCGCAGCGTGCGGCGCTAAGTGAAAACTGAGTTGACATAGGACGCGTGCGATGTCGCGCGACAGTTGGCGGACTACCAACACTGTGTCCGGGTTGTTTTATGCTCTCGTCAAAAGATCTAGCAGGGATTGTTGCTAGACATTGAATTGACTGGGTCTTAATGCAGACAAACTTATTGTATTTTATATAGAGTTTTGAAACGGGAATAGATCGTAGCGGTGATTACAGTGTTGGAAATTAAAATACGGTTACCAGTTTAATATTTTGAGCATTTTACAACAATGTTTAAGTGAACGTCCACATGAGTACATATAATAAAGGCACTTTATTCTCAAAGTAACGTGTGTGTGACGCTAAGTGGAAATTATTCTACACGAGATGAAGTCAAAGTCTAGCGCAGGCGATGTCTAGCGACAGTTGGCGAACGACCAACGCTATGTCGACGTGCCCCGACTGACCATTCCGTTTTATTTTATGTTCTCGTCAAATGTTCTAACTCGAATTGTCGCTATATCCTGAGATAGAAGTAGCAGCGTCCAAGTGCAGATACAATTATTATGTTATTGCGTCTGTTATAGATTGACTATAAAAATAAATGGTAGATGCAGACGTGTTATTAATTTTGGCGCTCATATCGTGTTTAATGTAATATATTTTAAACTACCAGATGCCGTAACATGTAGCCATCACTTTCCTACTACTGGGTAAGATTCTTCTGTTATAATGATAAGGATTAAGGCTATATCCACAGCGCTGGCTAAGTGCGAATTGGTAGATATACCTAATCTTAGATTTTTTCACGTAAGAGCAAGTGTTAATTTACTGGTACACAAGTAATTTTAAAACCTATCGTAATGGTCAGATCCTAAGCCCTACGTACCAAACGTCTAAGTAATCAGTGATTGGAGAAAGTAATCTGAAGGAAGTTCACAAAGTTAGCTCAAGAATTACAAACGTCGGTGTGACATACAGTCTTCGCTTACACGTGAATCCGATTATCTCTTATATCTGTTGACACACAAACCCCGCAATGAATATTAAATTCACCTTGTTGTTATCAATGTGTTTGATTCAACCCCAGAACATAATTTCGGAACGGATTGGATGAGGTAAAATAATAACGAAAATCTGAATATATTGCGCTCGGTGCGTATGCGGGCGGGCTTATTATGTAAATTTGATCCTTTATGTATTTTGTTGATAAAACTGTAGGCGCGCGTAACACAGACAACACGTGGTCTGTGATAGTATGTTATGGTGCAAGCTCGAACAAAGTTGAAAAAGTAGTAGGTATTATACAGTTGCTTGTTTCTTTACTGATCTAACCAAATAAAGAAGTTGTATGTCGACCGTCCGGACCGATGTCCAGCGAATAAATTAGCATTGATATGTATATGGCGTAATAAGTGCATGTACGGCTAATTACTTGTTTTATTGCTTACGATTAGAAATATATTTGCAATGTTTACATTATTCTACTAATCACACATTATATTATATTTAGTATAAACTATAAACCCTTGATTCAGCATTCCCTGTTTGTATTGTAAAGCGAGGATTACACGAGAAATGGAACCCTGTACCTGCAGTTTTGGTAAAGTTTTTCGCTTTGTCGATACATTCATGACGACCGCGGCCCGTCTCGCCACCGCTCTGCCTCTATGAAATATTCCAGCGCAAGTCCGCAAAATTCAAATATATGACGCAATAAACTTCGCACGACTTGATTCAATTCGAATATATCCATTACAAGGCTTAAGCAAATGAGCAGAGACGTAATTTACGACGATCGCATAAGTATAAATTGTGTAGTTCACTCTATTTCCAAGTTCGTCGCGTAAAAATAATCTTTGTATATGACTTCTATTTGGATCAGTGGTGGTACTGTACATCTAAAAAGAAAAGACTAGGCAATACTGATATCAACACTGCGTTTAAAATGTAATATTTTTGGAGAAATTAGTGGTTACGTCTATTCTTAAAATCAGTAGGCTCGACTTTAACTCGGATCAAAAAAAATAAAGTGAATTCTAAGTCTATTTTTACGGAAAATAAATTCATTTTTTCGTCAACGAATGTGAACCTAGTGGTAGGAGACACTGTTTTTTAACTTTATATCCTAATCTACAAAAAAATTACAAATAATTTACGTAAGGTAAAATTAAAAGATTGATGAGAATAGTTTACAAATAGCTAGGTTTCGCGGCTGGTAAATCTTTTTCACGATACCATTGTATTATAATAGGTGATTGTGTCGATGCATGTTGAGTTATAACACGCAACGGTGCGTCCACTCAATTGCCCGCAGCGCTCGTGGCCAACAGTGCGTCTGAAATTTCCCACATCGCGAAATCGAGCCCGAATGTGAGCGCGTAATTGCTTATTTGCCTCATTTCAGATTCATTCGCGATCGGTGTCCGCGGCCCGGGTAAATATGACCAATATGAAATATTCCATCGGCCGCCGTAAGCGATGGACGGGTTATACGTGTAGTGTAGCTGTAGTACGAGCGTTCAATTGATGTTGTTGAACGCCACTCTATATTTGCATTTTTGACGTCGTTTTTATTGATAATTCGTGGAGTTACTTCTGTAGGTTTGTTAACTGTTTTCCTTCATCCATCAATATCAAATTTTTCCATATAGGTATAATAACAAAGAAAAAGTATATATGTACACTTAATATGGAAGTCCAGCTATCAATTGCTATTTGCTTAAATGTCGTCAGCACACTATACACTTAAATTTCACCATAAAGATCTTATATGTGTAATTTCACAACGCGTATTATGCCAAACAAATCTAGTTTAAAATCTTGGAAACACCATCTTAGTATTGTAATGAGGCGACCAGTCCAGTAAGATCGTTAAGGATGATTTTAAAACATTTAGAAAATCAAAATTCAATTCAAATGGCGTAGGTACTTTCGAATCAAGATAGAACCAAGCGTAGAAAATAAAATTTGTCTCCAAAGATCTGTGTTTAGTTTTTTTTTTATCGTCTAAAGGTAGCAAAACGCGCAGTCCACCTGATGGTAATTGGTCACTGCCGCCCCCGATCATGAGTGATCACCTTCGAGTACGATTAAATCGTAGGTACTCGAGGTTGACAGATGCGTTTAAGTATAGCCGGCCACCACACCTCTCTATACCGAAACACAACAAATTGCTTCACGGAGAATTATGTCTGAGAGAGGTGACAACGGTTAGTTTATTCTGCATTGCGATGATTAATATATGAAATGAAAAAGAAAATTTTAGTTAATTCCGCATCGATAAACTTCACTCCAGTAGCTGTGTCTGGCGTAATGACAGCGAATTGTGTTTGTGAGTTAAATTGTTTTAATTGTATTGCCGTTGCAATATTTCTTGTCGCCTTTTAACAACTTTTAAATTCGTTATATCTGACAGTAAAACTGTGCACCAAATATAATTTAGGATGTATGTACATTTAAAATAAATATTTGGAACTATTTTTACGCCACTAAGATATTAACAGATCTATCTAATTAGATTTTTGCTTTTTTTCAGGTAAGACACTTGCTTTTTTCACTGAGCGGCTTCAAAGGTAAGTTTTTTTTTAATTTGAAATGGACGATGGTGTCCGAAATTCCGCTTGAAGGGAGCTATAATGCGATTTAAAAGTACACTAGGAAAAATAATAGTTATTATTAATAATATTCTGACGATCCTAGCCTGCGCACACCCTATTTTTAGTGTTACGATAGGTAACCTTCAGAGGTAGCAATGTATCTATTGTCTACCTCTAAGGTATGATTTAGTTGTACTGGAGTTTGATTACAAATGTGCATACGGCAGTGATCACTCACCAGGCGAACCAAGCTCGGCTGCTATCTTTCTACGATAAAAATCAGACGAATAGATAGACTTGTCCGTCGCATTTTGTTGAATGTAGAGAAGGATTTTTCCAATTCCAATCCAGTTTAACTACATACGTGTATCGACGAGGTCGAGCTATGAAAAATGTTCAATGATTTTGCGTCGGAACCCACTCCGCTGGTGATCAACTGTTTGAGTTGCAGAGTGGGAAAAAAGTTTGGAGCCTCCCAATTTATTTCGTTGATTTTTTGACATTGGCTACAGTGCAGGATACGTGCATGAATGATTGGGCACATAGGTACTCTAAATTACTTTTTTCCGTCACGATTTTTTTGGTATGGCGCTCTTCAGCTGAAGCTAGGTGCACATTATCCAAAAATTTAAGCACGATAATAGAATTAATAAGAGTCTAGTTGACGATAAATAATATTATTTAAGTAGATAATTAGAATTATAGAAATGTTCAATATCAAGATTATCAAGTATACGAATCGTATTGTATTTCCCTAAATAGAGGCGTAAGGTGTTATAATCTTATTAGGATGTAGAAGTTGTAACGACCTTCGAATGTATATCTATATCTTTTTTGTTTCATTCTAAACTGTAATAAATTACAGGAAGTTATAATATTATAATTCACACGATATGCCCTTGGCATATATTGACAGTATTAGGCAATTTTTGAAACAAGATACAATTGATTTTAATTGAAAAGGAAATCGATTCGACGCTATTATAATTTAATCTCGTATATGTACGTATGCGTTTTTGTATATACAAATAACAGACACATGTTTGTGTCTGTTACACTTAAGACACAAGGTATATTATTTGGTATATGACTATTGGTAGGCATTTATAAATTAGAAAATATTCTTTGAATGCATGCAATGCATTTGTTCATTATCGTAATTACGTGACATTTGTGTGTGTGTATATAAATATATAATTAAGATTATAATAATCATCATAGCCATCATTTTTAAACCGATTCGCTTGTAAAATAAAAATGAACGAAAACCTGACATATTTGTACAAAAAAATAACCCAATTGATGTACGTGAAACACAATCGAATCGAAAAGTGCAATCAACAAGATTTGCGAATTCGATAACACGCGACGATGCAAAATGACGCTGACGGCCGAACGGACGTAACAAGTACCTAAAACAAAAGTTTCGCAACGTTGCCGATTTCAGCAATATTGCACAAGAAAACAACATTGTGTTTGTAACAATGCCCGAGTACTCTCAACTAACACGCGTAAAATATTTCCACTCCATACAACGCTTTTTGCATTCATTTCTCTTCAGTATTAAGCCGTACACCGCATTTTGCGATATACACGCAAGGACTTTATCCAATCAATACAAAAATATAAAATTGAAACCCGCAATGATATAGCACTCGAAATAAAAATAATCTTAAATTAAATTATATGTCTTCAACGCCTGATTAGAAACTATAAGAGATCCAGAGAAAGGAATATGTGTCTGTCTGTCTGGCTACATGTTTTTTTATGTAATGGATTGGACTTGTCATGCTATTTTATGATTATTATATAACAGAAACTTGAAAAGTGCAGGTGTAATTTAAGAAAATCCGATCACGGATTAAAGTTAATTATATAAAGATTTTAATGTGATTATAATAACTTAAAAGATTTAGCGCTATACGATTAGTGAAAACTCATTATACTCACAAGCTTAAGATATGATCCTCTTTAAAAAGTTAGCAGGTGTCGATGAAGTTCCAAGAAAAATGGTTCTTTGTGAGTGGTCTCGTACTGACTCAATGTATTGCGCAATAGTTTTATTGCTTACATCCATTTGTAAATAAATTGCTGATATTAAATAAATACACTTGTATTCCTTGAAACTATTTAGTAATGTCTGTAATATTTTGACACTTGATTTATTTTGGCTTTAGTAACCTAAGCGGGAGTAAATTGTTTTTCTTAGCTTAGTTTAACGAATTTAAGATGTGACTAAATATTTTCTATAAATCTATTTGCGGTTTAATTCAACTATTATATATTTAAAATAATATAGTAAGTAAACTACCGGCGAAGTACCACCGTCACCATAATAATCCATCTTGGTTAACCCCTTTACGTAAATAAAAAAATATAAACATCAAACATTCCGTCCGTGTGTCTCAGCTACAACCTACAGTCCAGTGAATGATTTAGCACAATTGTGAGAAACATGTATATAATTTAATTTAGATTTCAATCGCTTTTGGCCTTAAAGCGCTATTTAAAGTGTTTGCGCTATTTGTGATACATTGTAAAACACAAGAGATAAATTGTAAAGAAGTTGTAGATGAGGTACGTAGTTCAAGATCGAACAAACTGCGAATGTTATAAAATGCGTTCAATTTATCTCATGTAAATTACGTGTAATCGATGTAATTATACGCCAACAATAAGACAATTCCACTTAAGAGGAAATTTCTATAGATTAATTCTGATGACATAGGTACATAGTGACGTCAGATGTTGTTATTATTAATGATTTAAGGAACAGTTAAAAAAATAGTCAAAAGTAAAACAAATAGTGATCATGGAATCTGTCTCGGTAAGTCCGTAAGGGCTTTAGTGAAAGTCATGTTTTTAATTAAATTGGTATTACTTTAAACTCATTTAACCTTTAAAAAGTACCTAAAATTTGAAAGATTTCTCCTTTAAAGTTTTTAAAGTTGATGCAATGGCGATCCTTCTGGTGTTGCGAATGTGCATAGGCTGATGATTTTACAATCTAACAATAAGGCAGCTCGTCTTCCCCATCGCTAGTTTAATATATAAAGTTCTTAATACTTTTATTTATATTATAACGTTAGTATCAATTATATTAACATAGGAATTTTAATTAAGACTTTAAAGTTATGAATGATTTTATCGCGTGATGCAACATCTATCTATACTTCTATACTAATATTATAAAAGTGAATGTAAATTTGTTTGTTACAGTTTCACGCCAAAACTAC
>DWNR01000308.1:0-21516 GCA_018250455.1 Polygonus leo | reverse complement strand
CAGAACCGTGCCATTTGGCATTCAATTCTCTCTGCCTACCCCGTTAGGGATATGGCGTGAAGATGTGTGTGTGTAAAAAATAATATAACGTATGGATTTTTGTTTTAACGTATTGACCTTCACTATTCCAGCTTGGCCGTATCGCGGTCTTACAGAGCTCGCCCGACAGATTTATTGGTGCATGAACATTCTCAGATAAAATATTTTGTTCTGAACTTTTAACGGTTTATCGAACGCAATATAAATGATAAAGTTATGAGCTTTCAATTATTTTTTGATGTTGATCTTGGATTTATTACTCCTGAAGGTTTTACTAAGAGGTAGGTATAATTAAGTAAATAATTTTAGCAATTGGATTTATCTAGAAAGTTACGCGTTAGCTAATCAGTTGTAAAAAGAGAAAGCACCTATATCTATGATATGGTATGATAATTTTTAGAAATAACTTCGATTTAAACCTTCTATTAGATTAAACGATGGCGCGCATTTAAATACTCAGCCATAATTTTGTTGTTTGGTTGGTCCACGAAAATATGGCAAGAATTTTACACGCACATATTTATTTAAAGTAAAAAATGGAAAGCCGTAAAACACAAAAGGCCGTGTATGACGGCGATCTCCGAAATTTCACCGATAAACCGGAGCGCAGAAACCTTAATCACCAAAATGAACTGAAAATTTATGTGTCCCTCGCGTGGCATTAATTAAAATACTCGGCGGCAATCGCAACCACGCACATACCACAATCTGTCAGCCACATTTGTAAAACGGTTGGCTTTGATAAAAACTACTGATTTCGACGGATTTATTCAACAACTCCGAACTTATAAATCTCGAAACAGTGGACTCGGAGATGGCACAAAATCGAGATAAGGCACACCTGCCAAATTTGTACAAAAATTCCTTAAGCAACAGCCTATTAATAATCCATACATGGTGGAATGCACAATAAAAGAAGTCAAAACACTCGTAACGGACTTGAACGAAAATGCGATTTTAAATTTACTCGTTTCGTTTATTTGAGTTTGTTCCGACTTTATTTGAATTTGTTTTGAATATGAATTTGAAAATAATATTAGCATCATGTTTTTACTTCACTTTAGGTATACGCATTAGCGTAAAGTGAAAACAGCAATCAACAGAATCTTTCATTCGCATAGGTCGGTAGTTTTGGCAAAATAAGCAGAATACGGATGAACATTACAACATTCTGGAAATTAAAATGGCCCAAAGCCACTGTCGCGTTCTTGACAAACACATAAATTTTCCTGTTGGTGCCACGCACTTTTCGCCTTATTTTTCTCTTGCCAACTTTTACGGCTAAATTGACAGTTCTCGCTGGGATAACAATCGGCTCATATTTTTCAGAGGAGAATCTATAATTTAACGTAAGCACTTGATTAACTTTAAAACGAACACGTGTATATTGCAAAAACGTATTGAAATACTGTATTTTAATGACTATTAAAAAACATTCATGTTTATTTTGCAATTTGAAAGGTTATTGTTAATATTTATACATATTATTGTTAATATATAATACAAGGAGTACCTACAAAAAATTAAACAATCGTAAGTCCAAAAAAAATCTTAATATTAAAAGCAATCTTAGTATGGGCAACATTGCCTCGATGGATAACTAGGTTTATTCTTTGGCCGAGATGCCAACACTCCATTATTTGTCTCTATCAAACGTTTGGATCGATCGTAAAGAATAAATAATAGTTATCAGATGAGCATCATATCTTCACTGCCTAAGTAATTAAAACTGGAGGATGTATTCTGAACACATTCTTCTATTATCTAATCTTAAGCAGTATCTAGGATCTCAGGTGATGTTTCAAAGTTACAAAGGACGTAGAGTCCTTTGTAACTTTGATCTCTTAAAATGGCATTATCCTAATATTTATCTTTTTATAGAAAAGTCTCATGCGACGATGTATATTGGGGACAAAATCCGAAACTACTCAACCGATTTTAATGTAATTTTGAACGTACATATCAATCTTAGCCCAATTTGAGGCCCCGTTATAAGGATTGATTAAAACTCGATTTAAACCTCGATTTTTATTAGAAAATTGAGGGCAAAACAACGTCTGCCGGGTTCCGTACCCATAACCAAATCTAAAACGATTGTTCAAGTTAAATATTGTAAAAAAGCAATTTATATTAAATAGTTTGCATTTCATCGTGTAAATTAAAACACTAAACTTTACTCTACTAAGTACTAAATACTAATTTCAACTTAACACTTAACACTTGGGAACACCTACGTAACTAAGGACACCATCTCACTCGTCTTTACCGAGCAATATTTGAGTATTTGAGCGTTTTCCCGACGTTTGCGCTACTTAAATAAACATCACTTTAACGAAGAATACTTTCTCACAATCGTGAAGCAATTCTTGTGTTTCTGTTTGGAGAGGCGTGGTTGCAGGCTATACTTACAAACGAGGCGAACATCTTAGTCCTCAGGGATTGCAATGAATCTGAGGTTAAAAACAGGTGACTCAATCGTAACTGGGGATGATTACTAATGTAATGACTGAAGGCTTGTTTGCTACCCTTATACAATACAAAATAGGTTTGCTATTGCTCAAAAAACAATTTGCTGATTATATATCTTGGTGTCAGTCGTTACAATGTGAAACACCCAGGCCAAGTCGTGCACAAGACAGTCGTTCGCCCCTTGCTATTTAAGAGAACAACGCTCAAAAGTCGCATGTGTGGAATTAGCCTAAGACACTTCTATACACATACTTATGACATTTAGTCGTTACAATGTGGAAATACAATGTGCCGAGTTATGAACAAGCCACTTTAATCGCCAGTTATTGTACGAGAAAAAAACGTTCAAAAATCCCTAGTGTGGTATGAGCCTAAGCTACTTCTATATTCAAGACTTATGACGTTTACAAATGACACTCTGTTACATAGCTTGATGTGTGTCAGTCGTTACAATGTGGAACGCCTAGGCCGAATTATGAACAAGCCACTTTAATCGCCAGTTATTATACGAGAGAAAAACGTTCAAAAACCCCTAGTGTGGTATGAGCCTAAGCTACTTCTATATTCAAGACTTATGACGTTTACAAATGACACTCTGTTACACAGCTTGATGTGTGTCAGTCGTTACAATGTGGAACGCCCAGGCCGAGCTGTGCACAAGCCACTTGATCGCCCCTTATTATACTTGAGGATACATCATTGTCATATCACTCCAGAGGCGCGATAAAGTTGGCTCATTTACGTACTTATAGTGTAAGGTGCTTTGTTATCCAGAAAATAAGGTGATTAGTACGGGCGGGGCATAATACATCATCAAGATTTTTTAAAACAGTATATTGCCTGATAATATTGCTCGTAGTAATTTCATAATACAAGAATCCTTATGTGTTGTTAATCCTTGGGTTGTTGTGTACACTTATGACAACAAAAAAATATACTGAATTACTTTATTTATTTCATAGAGCTACATCATTTTGTAATTACTTTAGCGTGAACTGATGTCCCATATCAAATACGATAGCTTTAATGTTACCTTTACCAGGTGATAGAACTCGCGTACTTTGACCGAGGAGGTACCACCTTCATAATCCTCCGTGAAAGGATTCTTGTATCTCAGCTTGGGAAGGCTTCGCTGCCGGCTACGTTTACACGAAAGGCTTATCCTCAATGTCTTAGTCCTCAGGTGTAGCAAGACATCTTTGGTCATCCTCAAGTATGATTTAATCATAATCTGGGACGATTACTGATTTACTGGGGCGGCAGTGACCACATACCATGGTGCACATTACATGCTCCTTTTATACGATAAGAAACGGCATTAATCTCGCAGTAGAATAATATACCTATTATGTTCTATAGGCATAAACACATATTATGTACCTACCTACTTCATCGAAGCACATTCATCGCATGCAAAAGCTGTCTTCCAAACGAGATCCAGATCCCTCCCGAGTTGTCCGCCTAAATGCGAATCGAGAACACGAATTTCGATTGGCAACTTGAGGATCGAGCGGGTTGACTTAATGAGAGCTCATTGTCAATCGGCTGTCGAGGCCCGGCGGCGGCGTATGCAAACCGGCCGGGTCAGTCCCCTTCTCTACTTTGTCATTACTCCACACAACTCCAATTGTATTTTTAAATATTAAATAATTCATCCTTAAAATATTTAGTTTATAAAATAAAACTAAGTCCTTGCGTGGACACAGTTCTCTAAAATGTTATTAATTTTTAATTAAGTGTTCTAGGTAATCTCCTGGTTGTGTCTTTGCCTCCACTCCGCGTTCTCTCACCTTGTTGGGCCCAGAATCTTTCGCAGAATTTTCCTTCCCGTCACCAAGAGTTGACAAAACACAACCGGGAGATTGAAAAGCTAGTGTCCGAACCAAACAACATCGGAGAATTAAAAGCTACCCGACTGCGTTGGCTGGTACACGTGTAGGGGATGGGAGTAAAGAGAGCATATCTTGGCCAACCCTCCGCTCGGTGGGTCGACCAAGATATCGCTGGAAAGATGAAGTCGCCAAAGATCTGAAAGAGCTGGGTTTGCTCGATTGGTCACATATGGTAAAAAATAGAGAAGACTGGCGTACTTTAATATCAGAGGTCAGCGCAGTAAGTAAGTAAGTTTTAGGTAATACAAGCTTTCGTTAGCTAAGTAACTACTAGCACTTATATTAATCTACATGTATTTAAATGAATCCCAATTTTCCTTGGTTCATCACGCGTAAACGGCTGGACAGATTTCGCTAATTATTTTTTAGTTGTGTTTGTTATTGCCAGAATATGGTTCTTATTAAGGAAAACCTAAATTTCGGTTAGCAACTTGAGGATCGAACGGGCTGATTTAATGAAAGCTCATTGTCAATCGGCTGCCGAGGCCCGGCGTCGGCGTATGCAAACCGGCCGGGTCAGTCCTCTTCTCTACTTTGATATTATTCACATCTTAAGACTTAATTTAAGTTCGATAAAATGTAAGAAAAGTGAAAATTTAGGGACAACCCGAATTTCGGTTGCCAACTTGAGGATCAAATGGGCTGACTTAATGAGAACTCATTGTCAATCGGCTGTGGAGTCGCGGCGACGGCGTATGCAAACCGTCCGGGTCAGTCCCCTTCTCTCCTTCGTTATTCCATACTTATTTAGAAAAGCGTTTGACCCTTTTTCCTTGACTTAAATGTATGTATGAATATGAACTTTCAATGCTTTTTACAGAGAAATTGAAAAACTTTTCTTATTTCAAAATTATTTTTAAATTTTTGTTCTTCGGATAACATTAAAATTTTTTATCCTTTTTTATATTTATAAAACCTAGCTTTCAATTATACTTATCCTCAGCACAACAAGACATTTTCTTACAATTCTTTATTTATATTTTTTCTCAAAATCCAATTCTCAATTTCAAAAAAGTTAAAAATTATGTCAGAACTAGTCATAAAGAAAATATAATGATCAAGAAAATCCATACCATCAACACCACCTCCTCACCCTCCACACCTCCACCTGTTACCTCGCCTTGGCCTTAAGTGTACCGTAATCTATCTATCTATACATATAATAAAGCTAGAGAGGGCCGAAAGTCTGTACATGGAAGATATTCGAAAAATAGTTGGCTTGGAATACTTAGAATCGATAACAGAATACGTTTCAACAGTTTTTAGAATTTTTGTCTGTTTATCTGTTTGTCTGTTTGTCTGTTTATCTGTTTGTCTGTTTATCTGTTTGTCTGTTTATTTGACCGCGCATCACGTAAAAACGGCTTAACGGATTTTGATGCATACTTGACTAATCTGTCGAGAAGACCCCCAGCCAGGTTTTAGGCCATAAAAATTTAACCCCTAAAATGACGGGTAGCGGGCGGAGCCGCAGGCACAGCTAGTCTGTTATAATGTTACAAGTTTGTGTAACTGATGTTACTAGAGGAACTAAATAAGTGTCCACTAAATATATACTAATTAATTAGTGTTTAAATAGATGTTTTTGAAAGAAGATACTTAAATTCGGTCCCAGACAGTTCAAAGATAAAACTTAAATTATGCGCACATTAATAAAACTCGAGCGCGCGACCGTAATTTAGAAATCACTGAATCACTTTTCTACTCTGTGAATGGAATATAATTTAACATATTAATAATACAATCAGTTTAAATTTTCTTTTCGCGTAAAGATTTGCAAATAACATAACTTTTTTGTCCCTAGAATAATTATTATTGTATGTAAATACTGTAGTAGATGAGTATATTTGGATGCATTTGAAATAAGTATAAATATAAGAAACACAATATTACGAAAAATAGTAACCTGGTCATGGCATTTTTTTACCACAGACGTGTTGCTACCCCTGAGGACTAGGATGTTCGCCTCTTATGTAAGTATAGCCGACAACCACGCTTCTCCAAATCAAAACACAAGAATTACTCCACGGAGGACCTTATCATATAAGTGACGATGGCACTTAATAATACAACGTTTTTTATATCTAAACCTAGCGATAAGGCAGACGGGCTACCTGATCGTAAGTAGTCACCGTCACCTATGGACATTTACAGCACCAGAGGGACTGCCAATGCATCGCCGGCTTTGGAGGAGAGCGCTTTTCGCGCCTTTTTTGAAGCGCATGTCATAGCGCAACAACAACTTATGCCAACATGTATACATATACGAGAACAAACATCTATACACTGTCTAACTTTTGAATTTTCAAAAACAAGTTTATTTATTACCTCCGAAAACAAATTTCGTTTTCGCCGAATAGGACATACCCACCACAACGAACAGGCACGCTTTATCAGATACACTCTTTTATTTCCTTTTTCGACTTTCGACACCGGCTTATTCTTTTGTTGGTCTAATTTATTTTCGTTCAACGTACAATGAGAGATACTAATTAAAGTATTATAGTTCAGTGAATTTATTGAGCTTACCATGTTACACGTTTTATCCACGATAAGATGACATTAACATGAATACAACGCTAGCTGTAACTCATTGTAATTTTAGTGTCATCTCTAGTAGATTTTGTTCTCGTTAATTAATGTTAAGTGACACTATTTATCATTAATTTATTACAAGATTATAAAAGAACAATAATTGGATTTAATTATAGTGTAGTAATTCCAGTGTTTATATAGGTAGAGTAGATCATTCAGTCTTCTTCGCGAACTATACAATTTTTCACAATTTTAAGTTTAAACTAATGAAAATTCGTATCAATTGTTGACATCTTTTTTACTTTCCAACCTATTTTACTTACAAAACATAACAGTATAACCAAAGAACAAAACAAGTAATAAAAGAAATGTATTCTCAAGACACTACAGCTACTACAGCTTACATTTCTTCCATATTAAAGTTCGAAAAAGACCAGTGTTTGTCTCCTATTACCCTTATTTTTAAATGATTAATTTCGCCTGTTTGTGCACTTAATAGATTATTAATTTATTAAATAAACATAAAGAAGAAATTACTTTTAACTGCGCGAATAAATGCCAAATACCACACATTTATGTATTCTCTCTTTCGCTCCTTATGATATATTTTATTAAGAAAAATCTGTAGATCAAAAAATTAAACCTCAATATCAAAATGGTATCAATAAATCAATATAATTATAGAAGTTAAAATATCTGTTGATATTTAACTTTCATTTTCAAGGGCCGGATGTTACTTAATTAAGATTATGAGACAAAGGAATTATTTCGTTATAGCTCCATAAAATTTAATAAGTTAGGGACCCAATGTTTGTACGACAATAATGGGTAATTACAAGAAGTTTAAATACCAACTGTATCATCTTATGTTAATGTAACAGGAGGAAGGCTCCCGGAATCTTTGGCATCGCGATATTTGCAATCGCTTTGATGATGTCCCTTATTCACAAGCTTTCAGGAAAACTGACAGATACGTCATTTGCCGTTTCGTCATATATAATTACTAGCTGTTGCCCGCGAATTTTTTGCGTGGTTATGAATATATGCATTAATTTTATGTTAAATCCCGTCTGCGTAAGCACCTACGCCCTAAAAGAATGCCTGTGCAAAGTTTAAGACTCCTAGCACTTGTAGAAACGAAGTTTTATACAACAACAAAAAACAACCCCTTAGGGGTCGAATTGAGCAAAATCCCGTCTTAGTGAGCACCTGCGTCCTATAAAGTACCCCGATGTAAAATTTGAAACGTGAGATTTCGTGATGAGTGACTGACCTTTCGCTTTTATATATAATTTCATCATTCCATATTATCAGATTCTATATAATTGATTGTGTTTTTAACAGTACCAACATTAAACAAGTGCCTATGCTGCCCACCGCAGTAAATTGATACGGTAATACAGTAAGCAGATATTATAATTGTTCGACTGTTATAATTGTTCTTATTTGCCTCTTTGGACTCTTTTTATCGTATAAAGGTAATATACGAGCATGCTGTCCACCTGATGGTATGGCTGCCATGGACGTTAGAAATCATCTCTAAGCACGATTAAATCGTACCTAAATTTCACCACAGATGAGTTGCTACCCCCGAGGACTAAGATGTTCGCCTCGTGTATAAGTATAGCCGGCAACCTCGCCTCTCCAAACCAAAACACAAAAATTGCTTTACGGTGGATTATGAGTGTGGCGGTAGTACCACCTCGCTACTAAACTAGTTCTACCACCTGGACTCAATTTTTACTATTGTTTTTTATTTTATATTATGACGTGACGTGAAGTTTGTATTTACAATATGACGTAATAAATATTCGCCTCCGTTTTGAACGATTATGAATACGGGCGCAGTAGCGGCCGGTGGTGCCGGTTGCGTAAAAACCTGATGCACCCAATGCTGACCAGTTATTTGTCAAAAATAAAATTATGTTCTGATTATTATTTCAAGCGAGAGGCAGCGCGCGGCATCCGCCGGCATCCCGATACAGGCGATAAACCGACAATAAAATATATAAATAATTCATACCGGGGACGAGAGTATTGATTCGCAAGAACGTGTCTCAAATGTTTTATTGTCAGTGGTATTAATAAATGGGGGCAGATGTACCGGCTCGTTGTTCTTGCGTCTGGAGATTGCGTCGCTGCTGGCAGTTCAATTAATAAAAATCAAATCGGTTTCGCCGGATCCATTTCTTATGCAAGCGAAATGCGATTCTGAGCAGTGAGCAGCCATTTCAAATTAATCTGTTGTCAATCAACAACGCGTGCTCGAGTGAATTATTAGTTTTTGGATTAAAATCCTTTCTGTCTTCAATCAAAAAAATTGGGATCTGGGCAAATATTACAATATTACAGATAACAGATAATTATGTAACCTCTTTATTAAATTACGATTGAAATGTGTGCTGAAAGTGTGGCGCGATCGAGTCCAATAAGTAGTTCTATCGTAGTAAATGAACATAAATTGCTATCACTTTCTCTTCTTTGTCTCTCACGTCACATTGACCGTTCGTGTAAGTATATTTTGATCCGACCCATCAGACCCATCTTTACCTTCACTTTTCGAGCGTTACCAGCAAATCTACTCTATTTGATATCATTGTGCCTGTAAATTAAGCCAAGGGGTTACTTCTACGCTTGGTATGGTTTCTGTAAAGTCATATTTTACATGCTTATCTTAACAGTATCTCACATAATTTAGCAACAATACGATAATCTGAACTCCATAATTACCCTATCCTTATTCCTCATGCCCATAGATTAAAGATATGAAAATGCCAAGTCCATTTTATTATGATGTCGTAAATAAGAACTTATCATGTCACGTCCACGCACTTCTTACGACCTTTTTAGGAGTATGTTTTTATATTTATGTGGAGAAATAATAAATTATAACACTTTATTTGTGTTTATGGTACATCTTTAGATACTTGATTGATCTGATTTTTTTCGCCGTATGACATATAATATATAAAAATTTCGTGTCACAATGTTTGTTATTGAACTCCTCGATTGACCGATTTTAATGAATTTTTGTGTATACTTGGCAGGTCTGAGTATAGGTCATATGCTATTTTTATATCCCTAGGTAAAAAGGGCGGCACTATCTATTTTTTTTGTAAGGTTTTTTATTTTTAAGATTTGGTGTCAAAAAACTTGTAACCCTAAACTTTCACCCTTCTGCTACGAACCCCCATTTTTAATGGCTATTAGTATTTTTATTTATATGGCGGAACAACGTTTGCCAAATAGTTCTTTACTTGAAGTTTGGTAGATATCAACTTATTCATTCAACTTATTATCCTTCTGAAGACAGAAATGCGATTTCAAATTAAGATTTGAATTTTATAAACAGATGAATATTTAAGGTTATAGTATGTAGATAGACTTTTAATAAATGCTTTATTCTATAAAACTTAGTTAATAAAATATAAGTCAATTTAAACCATAATTAAAGTTCTAATAAAAAATTGTAACTTAAAATTACGAAGTGTAATTTACACTTAGTAGAGCGTATTACGTATTGGATGCACTTTTTAAACGACTTAAAAAAAGAGAGGAGGTTCTCAATTCGACGCACATATTTATTTTTTTAAACAATACAATCATTGCATACAGTATTTGATCACAATTTGAAAAAAATAATTACAATTTATTACAATTTATTATTTTAACAAACTCTACATTTTACCATGAAGATTAAAAACTCTCAAATAATATTTTGTGTGTTTGTGCATAATGTCATTTCTTACTTTGTTTTTATAGTGATGTTAAAATAAATATTCGATAGAAATAAGTTCGGTTCACTTTAATAGTCATTGGTAGAACTGTGTTTTGTAAAAACTTATTCCACTCAACTTAATTTTCTTCAACGATCGCATGAAACACATATGTAATCCATATTTATCCATTAATACTTAGTTATTATTATATATTACAATACAACATAATCATGACATACAATATTTACATTAATATATTGTAAAACATGTGATCTACGCTCTATATTTCTTGTTTCTACTCGATTATATCGATAATTAATTGATATCGGCGATTGAAAAGCTATCTATGAATTGAAATGTCCTTGAAGTGACTAGATATCACCTGTATATTCAATATAATTAATTGCAGGTAATAATCATAAAATATTAACAGTTCTTGCAACAATTAAGTGCGATACGCGGGTTTTTTTAACATTTCTTAAACGTATTTCTGGATCAATTACGTCCGACATGCCAATGGAGACGCATCTATTTTCTGCATCAGAACAGCGTAGCGAGTGTTGTATCAGATCGACCAATGGGTGGGTGAATCCGAGGTCGTCTCACTCGGGAGGCGGTTCCAACAAGATATCAAGGAATTCAGCTCAGAACTGACGCTATCACGAACTCATGAATACTGTTGACACAAGTACAATGCTTTAATGTAGGAACACTTGTTTCGAGTCTATTGTTTTTTTTTTTTGTTGTTTTTTATTTTGTATCTTGTTGAATGTCACATGTATATCTTGGTAATCCCAACTTTTTGACTATGACAGTGAAGAAAAAAGCGTACCGGGCGAAAATTAACCTCCCTTTGCATATTAGTTAAAAAACTCACTGATGGATACTTACGATACTATTGTTAAGCATTCGATTACAAACTTAAGAAGATGATTTGTTTTAATTATAAGATATTTGTTTATGCAAGACAATATATAATTATTTGTAACGTTGCCATTAAACCCTACATAGTCTTTATTTAGACACAGTTAGTTACAGCTTTCCCTTCACAATGGGTATTAAACTATACCTTAATGAACTCGTGATATTTGGTTACAATGACACACGAAATAGTGTTAAGACATGTAGGTTAACAGGTAGAACTACCTTCCCTTTAATATAAATCGCGTAATTCTACCGGGGAGATGTCACTGGTATCCTCCTAATCCTCTACGAACTGTTGCGTATCCATTTTAGAGCGGTGGTTAGTGATACACTTATACACGAGACGATCAATTGGTCCTCAAGATCATAACACATCTGTGGTCAACTTTAAATCCGATTCAATCGTATTTGACGTTGACAGATGGACTCCAAGCTCGTTTGCTACGTTTATACGATTGATAGAAACTGTTTTGATCATCTAGGATCAATTCGGTTTATATTTATGAAACTATAACGATATGTGTTTCTAGTAGTTAAATTCGTCCCTTAAAGTTACTACATAAATACTTATCAATATTTATTAACAAGTTAATAATGCTAACCTAATTAAAATATAGTGTAGAAATCATAAATCTACTCACGTAAAAAAATCCCATGCAGTGATAGGCGAACGTTCTTCATCTTAAGTCGCGCAAAAAATTCATATCACTATTTATAGAAGAAACATTCGTCAAATAAAGATAATAGGTGGTACGTTCAAAGGAGCCGCGGAATGACGATTTGCTTCACAAAATGTCAACAAGACAGCGCCGACAAAGGCAGGGGCCAGTTCGGGCATTCGAGGCCTCCACGCTTGTTCGAATAATCGGTTAATTGTGCCTTGACGAGTGCAAGGAAAATGGGCGTTTGCTGCTGAATATTCTTTTAATAGGCTTTTTAATCTGTGATAGAAATAATTAGTATAACAAGTTTTCTATTTTAATTTCAAAATGTACTAATTTTGAACTCGTTATAAGTGATTTTTAACTCTAACAGGTCGATCTAAATAACTATATCAATAAACAGAGAAGGACCTAAATTACAATAAGCGAAAATATAGATATAGTAGTCTAAGATACCTCTTATTCTTAAGAAGAACCTCTTATCCCAAGTTGGTTTCAAATTTACCTAAGTATAATGAAACGAAGTATAATAATTACCTAAGTACCTACCTATTTTAATTACCTAAGTATAATGAAAGTATAATGATGACTAAAAGGGTTCCAATAATAAAATGCAATAAATGCAAACCAGTGCAATGTGCAAATTAGGTACATACTTTTTTATTAAATTTACATAATAAGTAGACATTGAAATCATTATAATATTATCGATAATAAGAACTAAATTAATGTCGCGAAAGTTTAACCGATTAGTAGTTGGTATTGAACACAGTAACGATTTTTTTTTTATTTTGATACCGAAACTTTTAAGCAGAAAGGTTTCCTAGGTAAAGTAATGAGGTAGGTATTTTATTCCAAAAATCTATTGCTCAATTCGATGACTTATTATTATGGAACTAATTAGTAAGGTTCTATGGTAGAAAATGTTTTGAACACATTGTCCGTAGTTTGTTTATTAAATAGTCTACCTATCATATCGCAATCATCAATTACTAATTGATATTAATAGTGCAACCTATAATTTGAACAAATAAAATTTAATTAACATTTATTTCAATGCATGTAACCTTACCTACTACAGTAAATGCCCAATTACGAAAATGTAAGCAGGTACCTATGTTGATATTAAACGAAATGAATATTCAATATTTAAATTGCATATTGCATATCTGTATGGGCCAATGAGTTCTCATTTGTTGATAAATATTGAAATTTGCGTTCGCTTCCATCTGAGACCACACACGGAGCACGTTTGTTTTGTACATAACGGGGCTGTATTTTAGCGTCCCGAAGACAACAGGCCAATATCTCCAAGACGAAGACTTCAATTATTTCTTGATTAAAATAATAAGCCATTCGCCACGATGTCGCTCCGTCGTCATGCCACGCTACTGTGGCGACATGCTGCGATAATTCAACTTTTTGTAATGTATTTATTAATCATGAAATATTGATAGAAAGGAAAAATTTTGACGATGGTATAATGATGTAATCTAAAACTTTTTCGTTCATAACCTGATTTGGAGTATCACATTACATGCTTGTTTATTATTTATCCAATAGCTATGGTTATCAACTGATCTCACAGATTGTAATAGGTCTCTTTTCCGCTATACATAAATATATTATCTCGTAGACAGTATACGAGTAAAGTCAACTAGCCTAAATCCTTCCAGTTTACTTAAAGTTTTGAATGCGGTAAAAATAAATGTGAATGTAATTTTAGATGTATATATTGATATTAAAATATAAATACATGAATAAAGTAGGTAGTAGAGTTTACGGTAGAGTTACAGGGATGCTGCGAATAGGGAAGGCCAGGGATACAAAAACTTGCCCGTGGGACAATTATACTCTATAAATTAACTACTTCACTGAGACTATACTCTCTCCAGACTTTTTACACCGGAATAGCTATTATATTAGGATAGTTAGAAGGTATTTATTGAATCGCGCTACTAAACCATTTACTCGAACCGTGGACGCAACTATTTGTAAATAAATGTAGCCTTTACTTCTCGTCTTCTAGACTCTTTCTGCTTCTACATATTACTTTATTAAAATAAAAAAAATACAAAAAAAAAAAATTATGTACTTAATACGTAGAGAATTTAATATTGTTTACATTTAAAAGTTCTTTCAAGCACGTGTATCTCGTTCAGATATATAAACGGCATGTTCCTATTAATGTTATTGTTACAAGCTTACAAAGAGAAGGCATTCAAACCACCTGCATTATCTGAGCGCAAGCTTAATGATAATTAACTGCTGTTTAAGATCAACTGATAAAGCCAATTCGTTAATAAAACTTACAAAACCAAAAAATATTCCAAGCGCCCATGCAAGATTCATACATGATTGTAAATTGTAATTAATTGATTAATTATACGCAAGGACTCCAAAAAACGAACGATTCATGTATTATTGCTCGTCAAAAGCGTACCTACCGACCGAATATGGAGCTGAATGGAGCACCTGCCAGGAATGAATTTTGACCCGTCTAAATTTTAGATTTTCTCATCGAACTGATTACCTTAAATATCGACCAAATGTAGTTAATGATGTCATAAATGTATGCACTCGGATCGGAAAACATTGAATCTACAGTACTACCTTAAAGAAACGGCAGGTTGAAGTTAACAATAAATAGCTATAATGTTAAATGCTAAATCAACAAACTTAAAATCGAACTCAAATTAACATAAAAAAATCTTAATAAACAATCTAAACAAAAAATATAGGTAGAAGAATCGGATTAATAACCATAACGGAATAGTAACTAACAAATTCAGAAGAATACATTAGAAGTAGCGGGTTGACCGAAAATATTATTAAGTAAAGCACTCAGCAAAGCAAACAGTACAATTCAATCAATACATTACAATACATCTTACTATAACGGCCCGTCCGGTCTCATTGAACACACACCTATTGTGTGTGACTGACTGTCTAACCACGTCTAACGGTGGCCATGGGAACCAATTGCTGAGTCGACTCCCGACTGTGTCAGTTCAAAATAGGAGTATGGAAAGACACTTGTCGATGTTCCGTCTTTTGTGTGGTATACATTTGAATGAAATGGGTTGAAAAGCCATTTTTTTGGCGTGGGAAGATTGTATAGATGTTATAAATAATTGGCGAAGTGCGAGTTCGAGGATTACCAATCAACACCAACCATACGTACCAATGATATTGTATATGTATATTATCATTGGTTTAATATACGGACTATGGACGAACAGCAAAGTCTAAGTAATTGGGCTTGCTGCTTCCATTTTATTACAGAACCCTTAAAAAACCTTAAAAGGCTGCATAACTGCATAACTGCTAGATTTAGGGCTAAGTTCATCAGTATCAGTGCCAACAATTTGAAGTGAAAGAGGAGGTGGCACCATCTTCAAAATAATTAATTATTTTTCACTTTTTAGTTCATCATGAAGTCGGTTCTATTTTTGGTCTAAATTTTTTTTCTTCCTAAATGTCTTGGTACTAACTTAAATCTCAAGCAACAAGAAAACGTATTTTGTTTAAGCGCCTTCAGACATTATCATTATCTTAATTCAGCAATTCCTTTAATGTTTATGTTTAAAAACAAATGCCTTAGCAGATATTCATTAAATAAATTTCAAATTACGAAAGAACAATAACATTTCCATAAGCTTGCATACATTTAATATTCGCTATTAACTTATCCGTTTATTAATCACCGAGAAACATTAAAACTTATAGCATTTTCTGTAATTCAATATGTTTTACTGCAAGCATAAACATGTAGGTAGAACCCAGTTATTACGGGATTATTTAAAAACCATTAAGGATCAAGCCATTTAAAATAATTTTCAAGGGCTACCTACGTGTCATAACTTTAAAATTTGCGAGCCGCCCGACAACACAATTATTTTATTGGGCACATAACACGAGGCGAAATTATCGTCCATTCGAGAAATCACGTCCATTAAGGAACACGCCGTGTACGATGACATGACTTGTTGTGCTTAACGACGCGGCTCCCGCACTTTGATCAAAATTTCGACTTTTTCACTAAGCTGCGAATTTTCTGATGGCGTGTGATAATAAGACGTACATTGTCGTCAATTGTATGGCTGCTACATGCGTTCGCCTTAGCATAAGCGCAGTTTTAGTTACGCATTTAGAAAGGTTTATCTTTAAATCTACGCTTTCAAGCTCAAGAAATAATAATGCATAGGGTCTCAGTAACTAGTATGCTCCAATCGGTGCACTTAATGAGCAAGTAGTGAATAATATATTGCGAAAGGATAAATTGTCAGTTTATGAAATTTCGATTATATTTCCCACAAATATGTAGAGATGATGTGTTTCGATTTAAGTGGCTCTGAGTTTCCGTTGATTCAAGTCGTTTGTAGCATAGCGACGTTCATGATATCTGAATCAAGCATTTACTCCGATTTGAGTCTCAATGAGCAAACAATCTGTTTGATTTCATAGATTTGTAAAATACTTACCATAATGTGCGACCAACCTTCTTCACATAGGCAATTCCTGAATCTCGCTAACGAAGTTTTTTAAACATCTTGCGTATATACAAGGTCCAGTGGCGGATTTACCAGCAGGCTGAGTAGGCTGGAGCCTAGGGCGGCATTATTTTATCATGCATGGTAAACATCCACTTTGCTAGCTACAAAAATGCATGTCTTGCATCAAGATAATCTTAAATATTAGTAAGTACTTTGTTTTTATGGAAACGGAAACGGTTTCGGCCGAAACTGCAGTGGAAACCGAAAATAGCCTACTGGTGGCAAATACGAGTATGCAAATCCGCCACTGACAAGGTCTGGACTAATATTAAAATAGTCTCTCCCCAGGCCTGACTACCTCGCAAGGCGGTAGAATTCTCTCTCTTGTGAAAATGGTAACGCCGGAAGTAGGCAACTTTCGTTAATTTCGCATGTTATTATAAGTAAATTTTAAACATTTTTTTTTTATTATATAAGGGTAGCAAACGAGTTTGCAGTCCACCTGATGATAAGTGGCTACTGCCGCCCATGGACATCAGTAATCATCCTTGAGTACGAATGAGTCATACCTAGTTTGATCACAGATGCGTTGCTACCTCTTAGGACTAAGATGTTCGCCTCTCCAAATCGAAACACAAGAATTGCCCCGGACGAACTAAATGAGTTCTACCATCTGGCCTACTCTCTATATTGCGTTATGTTCAAATAATTGTATCTGAAAAAAATTAACACATTTAAGAGGTATAAATAACAATATAAATTTAAATAATAAAACTCCTAAGCAGGTTTTCTCACAATCAATTCTCGGAAAACAAGATACAAGTGCACATTTTTCTGACTAACAAAATCCGTTGTCTAATAAACGAAGCACTGTGGCGCCACCTCACCGAAGTTGTGTTACAATATAGAGAACGCCAACTTTTACGTGCTGCCTGTTTTTGTGACGTAGCATATTTTTTATCTTTACTCACCTGTTAGTTATTTTATATCTTTTAGGCTTTACGCATATAAATAAAAGCCGATCGAATTGCATCAGTAGTAAGTATCAGAATCGACGGTCACTACGTACCTGTCTAATGTACCTATCGTAAATAATCTGCGACAAACAGCATATTTACTGATATTACCTACTCATTACTGATGACTCCGTCCTGATGACTAAGGTATAACGGGAAACTATGAATTCAATACTTTAATAGAATTAACGTAATTATTTAAAAAAATATGATTCAGAAGCATACATTGCGAATCCAAGCGCAGTTTTCCATTGTGGCGAAATAATTAAATTACAAAGGTTGTACACTGAATAGTCACATTTAGGTATTGTGCCAGAATTCAATGACTCGCACGTGTTCTATTATAAAACAAATATTGATAGCTTAGTCATGAATATGCATAAGTTGCACCTTGCGATCTTAGTTGTACAGGAACTACGAATATCCATTACATCCCATTGTCCCTTAACCCTTCACCTTCAACCCTTACATATGAACAATAACAGGATTGATCTCGAACTCTTTCGATAAATTGGGGATATGAATATGCAAAAATAACAATTACTTAGATATGTAGAATAATCAATATGGGCATTGATTTCAATCGATACGACGAGTCATCCTAATGTCATTATGTCCCTATTTCTGCCATCTAAAACTACCCCTTTTATGTCAAGGTGGGCTACCGGTCTCGCGAAATGTTCTTTCACTTTACTTTAATATTATCGCTCTTACTATTAATCATTTTAATTATTTATATTTGATAAAATATCTCTGAGTCAGCTCTTAACTTTAGAATAAAAAAATAAACGAAACGTGAGTTGCCTGACCACATTTTAATAGGATTTTTGTCAGCGATTTTATAATGTAACAATGGATCTTTGTGCCAAAGTGTAGCAATAATGCAGTTTCGCTCTTTTAATACAGAAATGGCGAAGTTACATGGTAGTAAAAGTCACCTGTGTTACGGTTTTTTTAGAATATGTAGGTAATTGCTGTATGCACTACCGGGTTTTATGGCAAGCCAACTAAGGGTTTAAATAGAGATGATAAGGAAAACTTCGTCCATAGACATCTGTGATCATTTAAATAGCGTGAAAATCGTGACGTCACTCAAAATGCGTTGCTACCAGTTAGTGGTTCTGAGTGCAGAGGTGGCTTTACATTTTAACGATGCATTTCAAGTAGGTACCTATTTAGTCTGTGTAATTGGTGTTAAAATATCTATTTACTGACTTGTGAGTGCCGAAATTGAGAAAAAGCAACACACACTCTTGTGTGTATGTAGAATGTAAAAAGGTAAGTAAAATTAGCTATCAATTTGAAAGTTATACATTATTCGCGCCCGGGTGCGCCTCCTGGATTCTAAACCTTAGTATTACAAATATTTTTTGCCAGGTGGTAGTAACTGGTTTAGTTCGACCGGGGCGGTACCACAGCCACCTTCATAATCCTCCATGAAGCAATACTTGTTTCGGTTTAAAGGCGTGGTGGTGGCGTGGTATACACGAGGCGAACATCTTAATTCTCAGGGGTAGCAACGCATATGTAATCAAACTTAGGTACGTAGGTTAGGTACAAGGTTTAATAATAGAATTAGAAATTATACGAATAATAGAAATACGAGTTAATAAAAAAATACAGTTTTATTTATTTTTACAACAAATGCATATACATAATATAATATAAAATGCAATTTCGTAACAGTCATTTCAAATCTTTTTCAATCTTAATATAAAGCATTCCTAGCACTCATAAAAAGTTCACAAAATAGTCAAACAAAAAAAAAGGAACGGAGTATAACGTTAGTACCCAATCATTTGCGATTCGATTTGAGTCTTGTTAAAAAAAATGAAAGAACATTTTTTTATTTGTCTTTTTTTTCATGCGTAACATTCTTATGTTTAACGAATTTAATATAGCTGTATTATATACTGTATTATAGCTGCTATAATCCAATATATAATTTAAATCCAATTATAATTTAAATCCAATTATAATTTAAAACATACAAAAAGAAAATAAAGCTATTGTAATAAGTATCATTGCATTGTTTAACAAAATCACTATTCACTGTTTTTATTCTTCTGCGCTAGGTGTTACGTAATTGCCAAAAAATCGTAAGAAATCGATGACACGTCAAACGACGCTATGGCCATCTATACAATTCTTTTAATTGTGTACAAGTACATAAATAAATTCAAATTTTATTTTTCAACAAAAGTGTCTTTTAACTTTTATTTCATCAAAATATTTAAATGGTATGCAAAACTGAATCGCTATAATTCTTAAGTATGTTAATAAATGACTGGGTACAAAAGATACATTTATAATGTATTTTAACCTAAAGTTTTGAGATCCATTCTTGAACAGCCTTGATATCAGTTGGGTTGTCATCATCGCCAGTGTTAGCTGAGCCTTCTACCACATCTACTTTGCAGTTAAGATGAGAGAACTCAAAGTCCTTGCCAAGCTTGCCGAGATACACTGAATTGTTGGTCTCAGACGGATCGACGGACTGCAGTTGGCTTGACTTAGTGACCCGGACTAGATTTCTGAAAATGAAAAGCAAATTGTAGATGAAACACATATTTAGTAATTTATGTCATCAAATTGATACTTAGTTCGCTTTGAAAATTGCAATTTTCACCATACATTTATTGCTATATTATAACAGAAAGAACTAAATAAATAACTCTATGATTGAAAGAGTCATTACAATATAGTAGTATAGACATTTTTTAAACCAGATTGTTTAAAAAATACCTGAATTACTAAAATCATCTTTGGAAAATCTGTTGAATTTACAGTCATAGCTTTTCAATTTTCCATTAGAATATTTTTTAATAATGCATTACTTCAATAAAACAATGAAGTAAGAAAAGCATGTCAGTGAAAAATTACATCTAGAAATTCATATAGTAAACGCCTATACATATAATATTTTAATATACTAACATTTCTTTCTCCAAGAAGCTCTTGATCACTTGACTACCTTTAGCCATGGGCTGGTCTTGCTTGTTGCAGAGGATGAGCAGTGGTGGACAGTTGCTCTGCACTACAGGGTCTTGCAGAATTGTGTACAAATACCTGATATAAAATAAATAAAAATTGTGTTAATAACCTTCTCAGTACTGCAACCAGAGTATGGAAAGAATCAGAAAATTTGAATGATGAATGATGATAAATGATGATGACATCAATTTGGTTTTCTGTTCTGGGTCTAGGTTTGTTTATTCATATTGTGCATGACTCAATGAATTTGGAATTTGTTCCTTATTTAAACAGATAGACTAGGAAAAATTTTGTATTCAAATTCATAAGGGACAATAATATGTCAATCCTATCAAATTGTAAAGACCATCACTCAAACTTGTTCACAAATCTGTTTTGAATATGACATTACATAAAAAGGAGTAATTTAATTGAGAACCTTCTGTTTTTATATAAGTACACTTAAAAATAGAATGATACTTACTCAGCTACATCTCGGATTTCTTTCTGGAAGGTTACGGAGTCAACAACATAGACAATACCTTTGGCACTGTTTTTGTATCGATCAAAGAACTTGTTACGGAGTCGCTCTTGTCCAGGCAAGTCCACAATTCTGAGTGTATTCTGAGAATTGAATTAATAATGTAATGTTTATAATGTATTTTATCAATATTAGATGTTTAAATAATATATTAAAAAATAAATTAGAATGAATAAAAATTAAGCGTGTTCGTTATATTATATAGCGTAATAAATAACCTATTATTTATAAATATCGTATCAACCTATTA
>DWNR01000307.1:0-21533 GCA_018250455.1 Polygonus leo | reverse complement strand
GTACTTGAGGATGATTACTGATGTCCATGGGCGGCAGGGACCACTTACCATCAGGTGGACTGCATGCTCGTTTGCTATCTTTACACAATAAAAAAAAAAACAATGACAGAACCATTCTATTATTCTTTTAAAACTAAAATTAATGAATTTTCCAGAAGGAGCAAGATAATGACCTTAAATTATCGCTAACCTTCCACGAAACACCCTGTATAAAAGCTCTACGTTACGTTTACACACGAAGAGGCTTGGATTGAATTGCGAGAAACGATTGCGTTTAAACACCACATTACTGATTCAACGCGTATTCGACGAGTAATAAGTTGTCGATGTTTCGACATGCTAATCTTTGTGGGTAAACTTAAGAATGCCAAGCGTATAGCAATTTTCTGCGAGTAGAACTTCTTTCTGGCATGTCTCAAAGTAAAAACAAATACATTCTAAGAGATAATAGAATTGTGTATGCAATTGTGGTTTAGATCTCACAAAGTCCGGTAAAATATGTTAAGTACGTATGGTCAAGTAAAGTCTTTTCATTTAAAGAATGATATAATTTTTAAAGGTGAGCTTATTGGAATACGTTTTATTGAATTTATATTTCAATTATTTATACAAGTAACTAGCTGATCTGGTAAACGTTGATCTGCCATACACGTTTTAAAATCGCGATAAAAATATGAAGGTTGCGGATGCGGGGCTGAAAATTTGGGAGTAACTATACTCCCAAATTTTTTCATGCCAATTTTATAAAATATAAAAAACAGATGTTTTTCCTCATGGGGGCACCTTATACTTATCACCTACGGGTATAAAAAATAGTCTACGACCGATTCTCATACCTAAATATACACAGAAAATATAAAGCAAAATATATAAAAATCGATCATGTCGTTTCGGACCTGTTCGATAACAAATACCGTGACGATTTATATATAAGAAAATGAATAAAATATCTAATAGATAAATAATGTTTTTTGATAACTACCCATTTTCCTAATATAAAATATAATTCGTCGATTACTTTTGACGGCCTTTTGAAAATTTAAGAGCTAGAGTCAACTGAGGAACAATACAGATCTGAACAGAGATTAAAAGAATCATAAAATCTTTTTCTTATATTTTAAATCTCTTCTTTTACACTTTAATCTTTGTGTTTCATCAGTTTTTACAGCTCAATAAAGAATCTTGTTCATAAACGTCACTTGTAAAGTAATATATCTTTGGTCACGCAATGTCGTAACTGGGATTTGAGTATTGTTTCATTTATGTACACCATAACTGAAGGAAGGAACTTCAGTAATATTTTTTTGTAAAACGCATTTTGTACAATCAGCAAACTTTCCTAAAAGTTCCTAAAATAATTCTCTTGTGCTTACTAGATTTCCAACAACATTGAAATCAGTTGTCACCTAGTTTATCATTAAAATTGAAACAAACTACAAAAAAATGGATACTCAAAAATTTATTATGCTGTTACTGTCACTGTTATTGGGATTAAAATTAAAATACAACAGACTAGAAACTGTACCTAAGTATCAGAAACATTCTTACAAACAAAGTAAGCAACAGCAGCAACCTACCTGTAGTCTCGTTAATATTGAAGAACGGCGTGAACGGATTCCCTTCGGAGACGAGGCCGTATCTGATCTGCCTCGGAGCGCCCTTGTCTCCGTCTTCAGCGCGGACCTTCACGACCATGTCACCAGGCACCACTTGCCGGGGCAAGTGCGTGATGGGCGGCGCTGACGTGAACACCGGCGGCATGTCTTGGACATCCTGAACCACCACAACCACTTCTAGACCGGCTATGTTACGCGTGTCTTTGCCGATCTCTGCGTAGGGATCCTGGAAAGAGAATGTTCCTTTCAATTTTTTTTCGTCATACCTAAGTTGAATCACAGATGCGTTGCCACCCCTGAGGACTAAGATGTTCGTCTCATAAATATAGCCGGCAACCACGCTTCTCCAAAGCGATACACAAAAATATCTTCGCGGTGGATTTTGAGGGTTTGGAAGATGACTCCAATGATGGATTCGTCAATGTATTTTACGCGTCAATGTATTAGGTGTAAATTCGTACTCATCACATCCTCAGAAACCTTTAGTGTTCATAGGTATATATGTCATATATTTTTCTAGGATTCTTCACGATGTTTGAACACTGATGAAGCAAGTGACAATGCTAATATGCATACAACTAAGAGGAAGTTTAAGATTTATCACAACGACATATTACAATTTCAGGATAGTCTAGGTATAGACTAGAAGCAGCCCTTAACTGCAGCCAGTACGCTAACCAAATTACTATCCATAAGTTTATCCAGCATAATTTAAATTTAAATATGCTAAAATTGAAATAACTATATTACAATATTTATGTGTCGAATTATAAAGTGTTTAAAACACCAGTATAAAACATTTAACAAAGCACAAATTCTTAGCTCTTAGGGCAAAACGTGAATGTATAAGAATGTATTACCATTATAGATATTAGATACATTCTTAGATATTTACATCTGGCTATTACTCACTAGTAAATTGCAATGCTAAACAGACATTTATGCAAGCAATCATTATGGGCCTGAACCAAATAGCTGCTTATTATAAAACGTTACAAAACACTGAAATAAGGTAAGCATTGTACTCTCTAATCCGCATTGTTGTAGCCACTCGACTAAATGGAATAATAGCAGGGTTAAAATAATACCGGGACCCTTTCTAAAATACCTTTGTTGGCAGATTTGGATCATAAGAAATGTATACTATTTTTTTTAATTTCCGGATTTTATTGATAACAAGTTGATAAAATAAAAGACTAAGATACAAATAACTATACAATATACTCGTAACAAAAATTGTCGAAAGCTTTTAAATTACTTAAATTTGCTATAAATTGTATATTATAACATGTTTTCATAGCTGTGTGTGATAAAAAATTAAATGTATATTGTATATTATCCTATACAACTATATAATCTTATAATATTTTATTTTTACTTTCCAAAAATCAAACCCAGAACTTTTTACATAACATCGATGGATTTAAATATCAGTTATTACTATATTATCCGTAACCTTGGCTGTTTTTTCTGTAGGAAGCTGTGTAGAAATTAACTTTATAAAAAAATTTACGTTTATTTAATCGTCCATAAGCGGCCTAAAAGTAATTTATGTTTTAGACGTATTTATAATGAAACCCTTTATACAATAGAGTAAAGTTGAACTAATAACGGATTAAATTACTTACGACAGCTAAAAGCGTTAAGTGGTACATAGACTGGGCCTCGAAATCCAGGGGTCCGACGAGGAAAATCGTGCCTTCGGTGTTTTCTGTCGATACCCGTCGCTGGCGAATAGCAAAAAGTGGTGATCCCTGAAATAAAATCAATATAAATTTCGCTAAATATTTTCATTTTACTGGCTATCGCCGATTACCCTTAAAAATATTTAACTGAAACAAAGAATGTATTCAGTTATACGACGATCATAAATATTTACAAATTACTTCAAAGTAGTTGTTTAAACATACAAGGCACCAGCACGCATTCGAATATAAGTGGTCACGGCTCTACAGGAGTCCTATTTGCAAATGATGTTTTGTATTAATAGGTTGAATGTAAATCTGCACTGTATATTTGTCTACACGTACCTAAGATTCTATCTTCAGATGCAAAAGCGTTGAATGAACAAATGAATAATAGGCGATGAATAGCCAAGATTAAGACAAAAAAGAGTACATTCCAGAATACGAAGTTAATAGTCGATACGCTTTAAAATTACTGTACGTGTAAGGACAAGCTCTCCATTATTATAGCATTTAAGTGGCCGATAAAACGACCCTAGGTTACGGGTGCCCGGTCATTCTCCACGCACTCTGAGGATTTAACACGCCTCAAGTCTTCTTAATGCCTGGTAATTGTGCAACATCATCGCGACGGGAGAGCAGCGAACTGTCTATCTAATCCGTTTCATTAGATACACGGTTTGAATTTATTTAAATTGTTATTTAAGTAAACATTGTGTATACGTTTAACAGTAATTAAAAGTCAGGAAAGTTAAGAGAGATAAAGTTAGGTTCCTTATATTAAACTATAATTTGACTCTTTTTATAGTATAGATGTGGCAAAAAAAGCAAGGGCAAGTGTCCTACCGCCCAAGGAGATAAGTAATAAGAACCAGGGAGAACCAAGTACAACTAAATCATAGATCTGTGATTCAACATCTGCGATAAGACAAAAGTTTAATCACAGATGGTGTAGCTAAAGACTAAGATTACGTTAACGTCAAACATTATTCTATTGATTGAAAATTAAACATGTAAATTAGAACACATCAATTTTAAATACGAAAGACTTCATTAAATAAACAGGTAAATAAACCATCCTTGTCCATAAATTAAAGTAAATTTACATTAGTCGATAAACTGATGAATTGCAAACGTGATCTCGATAATGAGTAGGTAAAGTAGATCCGTTTCTTGTTCATAAGTCGAGTGCCTACTGAGTCTGGTTAATTTATGAGCGTATTTCGCAAACGCTAGGACACGTCAACACGATATCGCGGTGAAAATGAGCCCTATTAGTGCAAGCGAAACTTCATTATGCGGTTACCGCGAAATGCGTGTCGAACACGAAGTGGTGTGCCGCTGAAAGCGTCATTAACAATTCTTCAATCATCAACCTATCTCATTTAAAAGTCAAATGAATTATGCGTCTCACCCAGAGTTCCAGTTCCAACGGCTTCGGTGACAAGGGATTCTTCCTCGCAATTACTATTTCGAGGTCCGTCCCACGCTTCGCGTCCTGTAATAAAGTGGTTTAGTTTTATAAAAAACTTAAGTGTTGCATTTAATAGAGTCGGAGTTAGGTTTGATTTTTCATATTTGCGCCAAAGGAACGAGGGTGCGCGTCCGTCATCATCATCAATCATGACACATCACGCGGCAGGCGGCTGACGCTGCCTCATTTGTTGCCGTATACAAACCTATCTGTGAGCGAGGTTCGGGCTTTTTACACACTCCATGAATCTTAATGTTACACATTCATGATAAGAATCTAAGCAGTTTCGATTTGTCAACGGGTCGTCAAGCAAATGGTTATCATTTAATTTTGTATTCTTACATATATCCTGTTTGTTCTAGGTTTAGTATACATATTCTACCTACCTAAACTGCAATGTGTGGTAATGAAAGATTAAAGAATTTTAATTCGAATTCTAATAAGTTTCAATACATGAATGTTATTGAAGCTCATAGTATTTTGTTTAAGAAACATATATTTTTAATAAAATTAAATAGTCAATAATATAATTTCATGATCAAATTGATCGTGTGCTGTCTGAAGGAGGTGTCAAGAGTCTCCGAAATCGGCGTGTTTGTAAATGAAATTGCTAGGCATGTATGTCAGAACCGTGCCGTTTGGCACTCGATACTCTCTGCCTACCCCGTTAGGGATTTGGCGTGAATATGTGTGTGTGTGTGTCAATAATATAATCATCCAGTTTGAACATAGAATCGAATTGACAACGTTATTTTTTGGAATAATAATGAAAATAAAACATTGCTAGATTTGGGAGGTAAAATTGCCTACCTCGAGTATGAGCAAAATGCTGGGTATACTTTAGCAATTATATTAATTTGGTGCCATAAAGTAGTTCCCATATTTATTGACACAACCTACACATACCTCTGGAACCAGAATAATGCCGGGCTGGTGTGGAAAGATGGTGTCGCGAGGCGTGGTGGTGTTAGTCCCGGTGATGGAGCAAGCGATGCGGGCGCTGCGGCCACGGGTGTTGCGCGCTGACAGCCTGAAGTCCACGTAGCGGCCCGGCTCCAGCCGCCGCAGCAGGATCACGTTCGCCTGGCAGACCGAGTTGTAGCGTGTGCATGGGAGCGTCTCGATGCCGATGTCTAGGCGACCCATTTGACCTGAAAATTGTCTTTGATATAGCGTTTTCTTTACATTGATCTTTTTTTCATATGATTTTATTTTCACTGTAGTTAAGCTTAACTATGTCCTGTCCAAAACTTTATCTTATCTTATCTCAATTAAATCCTCGGTTTATTTATTATACATCGACGTACGTACAGGTCGACGAGGAGCTCAAATAGAACCTAGTCCAGCTCAGTAACCCCATAGTAGGTACCATTTAGCCATACCATTTAAATAAAATACCATATAGTTTATTTCAACATATCATGATGCGGTACGATATGATATGTTCTGGAAAACGGCAACTCAGAATTTGAGCCTGACACAGCAGAGCTCAAAATGCAGCGGATAGTCGAAGTCGCGGACGGATGCGCGGACGCGATAGATGAAGAAGCTGACAGCCGCGTCCGCCGGCACCAGCACCAGCCGCATCAGATTGCTGAGATCGAACACTGGCTCGCCACCATCCGCAACAAATCGTATCACATCGCATCGTTGTGTACCGTATGGTACTTACCAATGAGCTCAAAGTGCAGCGGGTAGTCGAAGTCGGGGTCGGATGCGCGGACGCGGTAGATGACGGAGCCGACGGCCGCGTCCGCCGGCACCAGCACCAGCCGCATCAGAGTGCTGGGATCGAACACTGGCTCGCCGCCGCGCGCGCTCCCGAACACGGCCGCGACCAACACCAGTGCCGCTGCAAACGTCATCCTGTTAACAAAAACATTATATCGTTATAGAGCGCGCAAATATTTATACTTATATTTGATTACCGTCATAGTACAAAAATAGAAGTAATAGAATATAACATGTACATAAAACCGCTTACATTCATATGTATAACAAAATTTGTATATCTCTTTTTTATTTTTATTTTAGGGTCAATATAGTAGAGGATTTGCGTATTTAATTGTACTCAGGAGTTTGAACTAAGAGCGCTCCTGTTTTTTTCTTAATTGTACGCTTATTGACGAAGTATGTACCATCACATCGATCTGACAATCATGTAACTTTGGATTCGATTCCCAGTTAGATAGGAATTCGAGTGATTTTAGATTTAAGTCCTAGATCTGAGTGCTTATACACTCGTTCTCATGCATTCATGATAACCACAAGAGCATTCCAGTAGGAATGTGTGTAGTTTACAATTTTTATAAGTGACGTAAGTAACAATTTTAAGCAAGCAACTCTATAGATATTATATAAAACTAAAACGCATTCACATAACAACAAAACCTAACTTATAAACAATATAAACAATTTTGTTCGTAAGTTAGGTTGGTTGCCACAAAATGGTTGCCACAAAACCAATATAACACACCCATACCCCCGTTCATGGCGTTTCGTAACTAAATCACCCCGTCATTCGTGAGACGGAAGTACCTACATTCAATTATAAATTACGCGCATCTGAAGGATACCACAACCACGAGTTGCGAAAGGGAAAATGGTGTTATGAAATCATTCCACTTCTGTGCAAGCAGGAAGCACCCGCTCTTTATAGCTTTGCAGGTAATAACTCGTTTAAAATTTCAATTTCGAGACGCCGTGTCATTTGCCGACTGTATACTCGTATTTTCTAATGAACGTGAGTAAATACTGTTGTGATGTATGCGAACATCTTCATTCTGATATATGTTTGGATCATAATAAATGTGGTTTGATTACTAGGCTGACGGATATATTTGATCATTTGGTACCATTAAGACTTGAGATTACACACATAAAGTCTTTAATAACATATTTTCCGTAATTAACGTGGTGGTAAAAAATTATCTGAATAGAAACTGTATAGTTAGCTATTTAGATGTATCATTTAGAATAAGTACAGTTATTTGAATCTAAATGAAGTAAAGAAAGAAAAAAAAATTTGGGCACAATGTTTGATATATCTAGGTTTTAAACCCCTACAATTTTTAAGAATATTCCGTGGTCAATTGTGAAATAATAAGTTCTTGTTCAAATTGATAACATGACAATGTTGTCAAAAACAGTTTCGACATCTCGTGAGTAATGCGATTTTGATTTTTCATTTCTCGCAAGTCCTACACATCTTCTGCTTTGCAAAAAATACAATAGTAACGTAGACACACAGCAAGTTATACTTTGAAGTTTCAGTTTCCAAGCTAAGAAAGGAGATATTAATCTTTCTCTTTGTAGGCGTCATATAAGGAAAGCGTTGGTTTTTACGTGTTCATATATCTCCTATTGCGATTCAGTGTAGTTTCTTTGTTACAGTTTTTAAATAGAAACAATTACTCAAAAGAAACGAAGCTGTCGTGGGATATATGGTAGATGTGAACCATAGAAACTAGCACATCCAACATATCGAATTACATGTTTCATATCAAAAATAAAAGATACTTAAATAAACTATTCTATAGTAACAACCAGTGTTTACTTCAGACATTCAGTTGAATAAACAATAATTTTGTAAAGCAGAATCAACTCCTTTCAAACGTAATTAGTCTGAACTTGGTCATATTTATTGCCTGTCAGATCAAAGTCCCGGTTTATTCATGATATGGCTTTCGCAGTGAATGACGAATATAGGTGCCTGCAACGTAATTTATTGCACCGTGGAGGCATCACTCCATCTATGAGTATCTACTGCTAACCGAGGTGTAGTGCTCTTGAACTCTGTTACCTGGAATCATCTAGCATTGAAAATGCAGATAGTTCAGATTGAACTCAACATCTAGCGTTTTGAAGGTGAAGAAGCTATGATTCAACGTCGTCTGACTTGAAGTAACTTATCGAAGCTATGCTCGTTCTTTCACTATGATATTTTATCAGGTATTCGAAACAGTATTTACTTGTCGACTCAAGTATTCTCGTGAAACTAGATGTGGTGGATATTTTTGAAGAGAACGCTTCACTAGTTTCTCAATTTAGTACATATGCTAAAACGGCCTATAGTACTTAGCAATAGCGTAGCCTCTGATTGGAAACATAATTAATAAAACCAATTCAGTAGTTCAGGACTTATTGGACGACAAACAAATATGTTTTTTATCATCTTAAGGTACCATAGGTAGTCTCTCCAAACCGAAACACAATAAATTGCTTCTCACGTTAGTACAGATATAGATTGTTCCAATACATTCCGCAAAGCATAGAGTTCCGTAAGTTATAGCAAGTTCTGATAGCTACATTGTTAGTTTCCGCCTGGCGCCGCGAACCAAGGTGAAATATTTGTCCGAAACGAACCCTAAATCTTGTCGCGTGAACAACAAGTCTAATATCTTATAGGCCTAACATTATGGAAACCAGGTAACTATGTAGTTCATACCTACTGCAATGCCTTTTTAGTATTTACCGGTGCATATACCGATATTGTAAGGTTTTGAACGGACTGAGATTTTATTCTAAGTGGAGGGATGAAGCCACCAGCAAAAAAGAAAAATAATATGATACAATCAACTTAAATTCCTCAAAAGAGTAGATATATTTTACCAGAAAGTACAAACAGATTGTTCTGGATATCGACAGGACATTAAATGTTAATACGTATCTTAGTAACAATATTATTCTTGACTGATCAATTGAGCACTTAAATTGCACATAAATAAAAAGCATATTTAATTTTAGATTGCGTCATGTTACGATTTCTTTGTCCAAGGTAATTGTGTAAATTATAGCTGAAAGTAATATTAGCATAATATAAATCGAAGTCACTTTCCTAAATATTTTAATTATATGCGCCGTAATTTCATAGTTCCATTAATCGGATATCAGTTTGCAGAAAAGCGCACACATTCGCCAACGAAATTAAATCCGCTTAGGCCGACAGAAAAGCAATTACTGCCATTCGATCATTCGGAAAACCAAGGGAACGTAATTAAGGGATTATTATCCTGACGTCTTGAACCACTAGCGCCTTAAATCATCGAACTCCGCTTCACCAGACGTTTAGTATGGGGTTTGTGGTCGTGGCTATTCTCAAAAGATATTTAAAGCCTGTAAAATACCGCCACGGGCTAAGAATTATATTCCATATATATCTAAATAGAAATAAATGGAATTTAAGCTTATGTTTACCGTTGAAGTGGAACATAAATCACTAAGGCGTGTGGCGCGGCATTTTCTGTTCCAGTTGCCGATAGTGTTCGATTCCCGGTAAGGCAGACTTTAATTAGCTTATTTAAAACGTTATTTAACACACATAGGACCATAAGACCATAATTTATAGGTTAATTTTCTTGATCTGGGATTACGAATATTCACTGGTCAGCATGACATTAACAACACAGCGCATTTCTAGAGTTATGTTAAAGTGCAAATCAACTGCCTTATCTTCGTACAAATACTAAAGAAATTTTCAGACTATCTCAAAAATTTCGTCAAACTATCCCAGCTTCAAATCAGGAGTAGATCATATTGTTCGTACGTGATGATAATTGCATAACAGTCCCAAGCCAATAAATAACAAAGCGTGCTGAAACATTCGGAATCCGTTATCGGTATGGTATGAAGTATCGTTTGTCAAAGTTTATAGAGCGTTCCGGATCGAGTACTGAGAGTGGCCGCGGGGAAGCATGCACCACAGGGATACGCGGCAAGATGGCCGCACGATGTCGCTGCCTGACCTGTGCACCACGTAATGGCGTTGTTCTGTTTTGGTCACGGCTCTCCATTACCATAGCAAAAGGTCTTTCGTACTAGCGGTTAAAAACGCGTGCGATAGCAACGCACTTGGAAATAAACTGCTTACTACCGTTTAAAAAAAACGTACTTTCGACTTACTTGAAGTTTACTTATACAATATCCTTAAAATAATTAAATGATTTAGTTCTGCCTATATTTCATTATTATTATCAAATATATACTTATGGTTGTGTTATTTTGCACTATAAGGTAACAAGGCTGCAAGGAAAGTCGTTGGAGCAAAAATTGCAAAACAACAATTACAGCAGCAAATATGTATTTTGTATTATAAACGAAATTGGATCAGTACTTATAATTTTTATCAAATTTATTTAAGTTAGGGACGGATAACTATACTTGGTACAGTATTATTTAAAATATAATATAATTATGTAAATTGCCAATTTATAACATCAGACAGCTATATATTTTGATTGTTTACAGAAGGATGTATTTTTGGCTCTGAATTTTCGATTGTGAAAATTATAAAGTTTTTTGATTTGAATTTTTATATATAGGTACCTAAGTCCTCATAAATTATTTAAACGCTAGTATGAAACCAGCGAGCGTAGTGGACGCTGATAGCCCGCCTCGCTTATTATAAATTCTAATATCTCTATTCGTAAAATCTCATAACGCCCGCTATGCACTGACCGATCGATGAGATACAGGGTCACGGTTCTCAGACCATGACGGTCCCTCATAAAATTTTAGTGTTAATTTAGTTTCGACCTATTCGAAGATCAAATGTTTTGTTTTTTATGATATCCACGGACAATTTACAGCAATGAAGCTGAGAAATCAGTCGTATGAATGTTTAAACGATCGGATTGACTTTAACTCAATATGGATATGGGATCATATTGGATAAAAGTACCTAAATCCTCTGCTCGGACAAGTTTTTTTTATTACATAACAAGTTTTATATTCATAAGTATACAATTATTTGAGTAAATTTATTTTTTAGACATTTTTCAGCTATTTTTAGTGAAAGGCTTGTAGTATTAGAAATAGTACCTACTACGAATAATAAAACCGGGAAAGTTACATTCGGTTTAACATCGATATCGTAATAAATAAAATATGGATGTATTAATACCATGTTAAAACAAGATTTACAATAAACATATTTTTTCACTATGAATCCTGATAAATGCTGATTCTACTAGATTTATGATACCATATCCAATATTATTTGTATCGTGTATAGTACTAAAATGCATACAAATATATGTAGATCAAATAACAGCATATTTACAGGTTCAACGAGTTGATTCTAAGCAACCTACCCAGATTTCGTTCTCAGTTACAATGTGGGGTCAAAGTGTTATTACTCCGCCGAAAGACTGGCCTTTCGTATAAAGCAGCAATTAATTTAACTCTCATAAATTTCATCGTACAGTTTAATGAAATTCAAGGTATAAATCAAATCATACATTGGTTTCAAAACAAAGTCGTCTTTAAGTAGACGTGCATTCAAGGAACTGCGTATAAAATTATATTCAGCTTAATCACAACGCCTTCAGTTGGTACGGAATGTGAAACCGACTCGCACTTGGCCGACTATTGTAAATGTCTATTACTTCATAATCTTTGTTAAATTCCAAACTTGATTACTCAGTGAATAAGTTGTTTCAACTTCGTTGTAGTCTGTCGGCCGCTGGTCAATAATATTGATTTTCGCTGTTCCGGCTTCTATAATTATGTCCGACATTGCTGTCGATAACTAGACTTGCCTAGCAGCTATTCTATAGCTACAATAGATAGCACATAGATAGAATAGATAGGTTCATTTATAATTTAAGTTACCGATACACATACTACTAAGAAGCTCAGCTAATATACTCCATATGTTGATTGGGCACAAGATCAACTAAGTTTTTAAGTTTAAAATATTAGTTTATCCTTTTTTTATCGTATAAAGGTAGCAAAAGAGCATGCAGTCCACCTGATGGTAAGTGGTCACTGCCACCCTTGGACATCAATAATCATCACTGAGTACGATTGAATTATACGCAAATTTGGTCACAGATGCTTTGCTACCACTGAGGAGCCAACCACGCCTCTACAAACCGATTGGCGATGGCCTCCCCGGTTGAACTACATGAGTTCTACAACCAGTCATTAGTTCATTAGTTTATTAGATGATAACATAAGAAACTCTTTTAGTGCTTAAGCGGTTATATCGTTTAATTTTTCGTGTTAAATACTTCCCGAAAATAAGAATTGATGCCTGGAATTAAGCGATTTAGCTCAGTCTCAGTCTATGAAGTTGGCAATACATGTGCGATCCACTTCGGTCCGAGCTTCACTTGTTATATGTGAAAATGTAACTTACATCGGCGACAATGGCCATTTAATGTTAGCTAAAGTACTTACCGGGCACCTTTGAAAACATAAAAAGTAACTGACGATGACTTGAAATATCTTCGTTTTCCAAATTAAGGCTAAGGTTACACTTGGTCGAACTTTGAAGTCAGTATAAAAGTAAATAAATCAACAACAAAACCGCAAGAATCGGATGAACATCGGACCACGAAGCTCGGAACAAACGAACGAGCAGAAGATTTTAATTGTTACAAATAATACTCCATTGCGGTTATCTCGATTGGAGATAATTAGGAAGATAAGGTTTAAATGGAGTAGCCGTAACAGGTAATCATCTGGATCTAAGAAACGGTTAACTGACTTATTAAGGTTTATTAACATGGTGTATTTGACATCCTGACCCCTATTGATATCGCCGCAGTAAATCTGTACAAAAAAGCTATTTTATGGCGAGTATCACGCGAACTGACCCTTTGAACCGAATGTTTATAGTGGTTGTTGCTGATAGTCATTTGCATAGCGCTGTTTCGAATCGTAGCTTTAAACACAAAAGTGAGTAAACAACTTGAAATTGGTAAGAATTTTTGACGTTTGCCCCCTGCGGTACGGTTATACATTACTTTTGCCCTAAAACAGTAGTGGGATAGTGTACCATCTGTAATTGGGTTTGAAATTTATAGGGTCAAAGGTTTAAAGGTACCGAAGTCAGATACGCTTTTCCGAGTTAGTGTTTTTAGCGATAATTTAAGTTGCAGTATACAGCTCCTTCGTACTTGTATCCAGAGCACTACAAACATATTTTAATTGCATTATTTTATTACAAAAATACATATAGTTTCTTAATTTTATAAATAATCCGTTTACATTGTAATTTTGCTATTTTCTGTTTTGAAAGAGGTAAAAAGTAAAATGAAAATTCTTTATGAGTGATCAGATTAGTCTCAATCAAGCATCGACCTTTAACAAGATTTCTTAAGGAGTAAGGACTTGAAAGTTAACGGTATTTCAATATATATGTATACCTATATGTTATGTAAATGTAAAGTAGATCGTGACGACAAACTCAGCGCAAGCAAATGTTCCAACCGGTGATAACACTTTTAGGTCGCCTACTTGTAGCATATTAAGTAACTGTACGGTACAATATGAAAAGGCCTAAACTTCATCATTTTAGCAATAAATCTTGGTTATTATGGATATAACAACAGAAACTTTCCCACATTTGTACGTGGTAGGTGTAGTTTGTTATAATAGTACACACTAAGTATCCTGTTCCAGAAATAGTTACGAGTATATTGCTATGAAATATTATCTTAATGTTAGTTTACATTTTGTGTTGTGTCTGAATGTATGGTTACAAAGTTTGATATAAACCGATGCGTATTATATATCTATTTACAGGAAATATCTTTTCAATTTCAATTTTTCTTTTATTTCCATATAAAGTTGTAGATAGCCGTTTTTTATAAAATGCTGGTAGACAATTGGAGTAGCCAACTAGTTAGTTCATATAGTAGGTACGAGTATATCAAAATTAAACAAAATTCTAGCAGTCTAGTCTTTTCCAAGTCATTGTAATTTACCCATAATTAATTATCCACCAATTAATAAGTGAGATGGGGTCAGTCGCAAGTGTCGTCATTAATTATGTCCGGCCGATATTGGTTCCGTGACAAAATATACAGACTAAGGGCTATTCGACCAGATAATTAAGACTAACTTAGTTGATATATGATTTATATGATATATTAATGTAAACACCGATCTTGACATCACTGCTAGTGTGCAAATATTGCCTGTTTCATATGCTTCATTAACACATGCTCATACGAGGACGACAACATAAAAAGAAGGAATATCTATAGCAATACTACCACCATATGATTCCCACGCGGAATCAGAGTTGACAATGACATTTGAACTAATCGGTACAACCTTAAAAAGTATCATATTTCCATCTACATATTTCATTGGCGTCTTAACAAAACATTAATCAAAACCTCCGTTATTATAAACTAATAATTTCCTCAACACCAAACAATAAAATGCTGTTCAACGCAAAGGTTATCAAGATATAAAAAAACGCGTTTACATTTCGTATAGTTACTACTTATATTGTTGAGCCAAATGAGAATTATGCAAATCGGGATTGGGGCGGGTGGCAATCAAGTGTGATGGATATGAGGTTATATACGTTATATTAGTATAATTATTTACCGCTAAACGTAGAGGTTTACCTGTAAATATGATTTATTCTGTAGATTGCGAAAAGGACTCGCTATCTCAAAGTGGGCGATGCTTTTGTGATTCTCTTGGTGCTGCAAATGTCCATAGGCGATGACGACCACATAACATTCGAGGTCGAATCTGTACTAACTTTGCTAACGAATCACGTCATATATTATTGAATAGTACCAACTAATATTTCTATTCACACTATTGTTAACACTGGACATTATCTCTATAATTATAGTCATATTCAAGATTTGTCACAGCGGTATAGGTTCATAGATTATTATATAGATATGATAGATTATCGTTTGCTACTTCTGTTTTTTTGCCTTTAACTATAACGTAACACTACTTAGTCCGTGTATTAATCTATCAAATAGTTATGTATAATCTATAAAAATAAACGAGCATGTATTAATTTATTTCTGCAGGCGATTTGTTTCGATTGTTACATCACATTTGAATGCTCAGATTAATCTTAGAACTAACATTTCAAAGAATAAGATAATTCGGAACAAGACTCGCTCCGTTTGCGCTCGTCTTAATTGATATCGATCAGAATGAGAATAACGTGTCGTTTTAAAGTAATTGCTATTGCGTTACATTTTCGTTTCTCCAAATCGACCATACATCATACACGTACATACTTTTATACGAGTTGTCGATAAACTATTTGGAAATCGAGGCGTAACTTTTAACGAAGTGTTGATAAATGTGCTCTACAATAAATCGAAATCGATTTCGGAATGTAATCGATTTCGTGTTGTTAACATCTCGCTGAACGTTTTGTCACGAACTTGCTGATATTATCGACTTATAGTTGATGTTGGTTGGATATTTGGCCACTAAGTTTTTATGTAAAGCGAGTAGTACAAAAGTATGCTGTTTGATTTGATATTGAAAAGTCATTGCTATCGTGAACAGTTATATTTTTCGTAGAACTTTATACTACCTTTGTAGTACTGCAATCCTAGTGGTATCTAAATTAGATGATACAATACATGTGATGTTACTTTTGATGGAACGTCTCAAACAAGTATTTTTTTACCTTCACCCAACGGTAAGGTAGTCGAAATACTTGATGGAAATTGGTTACCGTCACCTATGGACGACTTCTATTGCCAATTTCCAAGATCGCCAACTGTCAATTTTTGAAATTCTATCTTATAGTACTCCAGGGATACTTCAGGAAGATTCTAATCGGTGAGACATAAACAGAATTGTTTAGATAGGACAAGCATGTTTGGGCTTGGTGACTGACATCCATCGATAGTAGTGACCACTTACCGTCACTAAACTAACGACTAATGTGTATTCGGATTAAGATCAAACAGCATGAAAAAGTGGATCTGCCGCGCAGGATGTGACAGTACTTATCTTTCTGATTCGAATATAACATCTGTACCTAGCTGCCATAGGGCAGAATTAAGCGTGGCTGCAATCAAATCAAATCAATTTATATTTCTTAAGTGCAGGTTGTATTGATGTTACATAAGTTGCCGTTTTAATGCCGTAGACATTTGTCGTCAATGACATACAAATGTAATTACTCTCTTATTCTGATTAATTATAAATAATCCTATTATTTCATGCACATGAATGTTAAAGAGTTTGAAGCTTACCTTCTTTAAGTTACTTCGTTACAAAAAAGGCTATAATAATGCATTTTGTACGTACTATAGCTACACAGGAAATCATAATATTTTCAATGGCTTAGCTCTGCTCATAATTTAATTTGTTATGTGAACGACATAAAGGTTAGTCATTTAACGAGACATTCAAAAAGACTTACGTAAAGCCTTGGCATGGTTTATTGATATTTTATAGTTAATACTCTACAAGCGGATCTAGTTCTATATATGGAAAGTACACATATTATGGTGAGCAGAATATTGGTGGACATGTTTTTAATTTTCATGAGGTAGCAACGGTAACTTTTCTTGAGGTAGATTTCAATGTTATGAGGTAATATTAGACTCCGTCGACCAGTTACAATATGAACTACATTTGTTGGCTACTTTATAACACAAAATATACAGAAGCAATAAAAAAAGCAATTCAATTTCTCGGAACGCCTTCCGTCGGCTCTTGATTGTACATTACATGAGAAATGTAATTCATTATTGCTAGTACCGACCAACTTAATGATTTAATTGCACTGTGAGTGAAGTCCGTATTTGTCCACTCGTCGGCCTGAATAGCGCCTAATGAGCGAAGAGCTTTCGACTCGAGTCACTTATGGCATATTTATGGGTCTTGCGACTGGTTTGCTGTATAAGCCATATTGCTCAATCAACGTCATCTTGCCCATTACATAATGCAAGCATTTTTCTCAGCGCCCACACGACGCTTTGTCTTCTTTTCGAATACAATGAAACTCTGTCGGACAGTTTGCGTATACGCTTATCTATTGAGTTATCTAATTTACGGTTGTTCTTCTTATAGCCGTGGTTACAATGCGCTATTATGCTCTCTAAGGTGTTATGTGAGTGTTTTTTAATTGTTTTAAGAGTTCTAGATATGGATTTATTGACTTATGAATAATGAATTAAAACGGACATCAAAACGAACTATTTTGGCTTGGTATTTTTTCGTCATTAATATAAATTAATCCTATAAGGACGAGAACTATTTTTGGTAAAAAAACAATACGATAAGAACATTGAAGGATTATTAGTACTATAGGTATACTTTTGTACAATTGAAGCTACAAACGATTTAGCAGCCCACCTAATGCTATCTAAGCCCTACTAAGGCTCACTAAGTCGCCTTTGCTGGTGTAAAACACCGCAAATCTCCTGTATTTCTTGCTGGGATAGATATGTTATCCATCATCACAGACATATTGCTACCTCAAACTATGAATGTCTCTATTTAATGCAATTCTTCTAAAAAATAGAACCAATTAGACTACTTGATCATGCCGGGGAGCGATCGAGCTATGCCTATCTTAATTCCGAGAATTTTGATTGCGTGATTCAGGTAGAAATCGAGTGTTGACGCCACTAAGTCGATACATGCTGACTCAAACCATCACTGTTTCCCGATCCGCCTTACATACTGTACCACACAAACTGGTCTAATGTTATCAATGTTAGTATACTTTCAAACAATGCCATTTAGTTGTTATTCTTGGAACGTACATTATTACATGGAATGTTGATATACAAATAAATGACTGGACGATACCATCTATAGGTATAAAACATCAAACAAATGATACCGTTTTTTAAACATTTTAATACGAAAATCCCAAAAAGGCAATCATGTTCATTGTATCAGACAACGTTAATAAAAACGTTATAAAACACAACAACTCATTAACCTTTCCGAATTTGTTTCACGAATATTTTTCTTATTTCACCAGGATTGTATGGAAAAGATTTCACGTATCCGAGTCGGATTGAAAATATCCGCGGGGCTCCGAACTCGTTTGTACGGTGACATGAATACGATCAGTCCCATCTCAATGCCGTTCGAGGTAGCCTCACAAACCTTCTTTGAACCATTCAATTACCTCGCGCTAACAAGATTCTTTGTACACTCTTTTAATTCTAATTGGAAGTTTTACTACTGAGCCATTACAGTCCTTATATTAAACGCTGGACTGTACATTTTAGTAGAGCGGACCAATTTTATATTTTTCCTTAAACCGTCAAGTGTACTCCAGTTTCGTATCGATCATTTACTGGCATTACATCACGTAGAAGTATAAAAACAGAAATGTGTCAGTGGCCCTGTTTAGTTTTTAGGCGTTTTCAACGACTTTCACCTAAAAACTCTTTACTATTAAATGTTATGTATCCTTACGTGCTAACCTTGCACTAGTTTAAATGATGTAAATAACTCAAAATTAAAGTTATTGTGTTTAGAAATTGACTTTTGGCTACTAACAGATTTTTAAATGAGGTAATGAATAAAAAAATCAGAATTTAAAACTATAACACTGAGAAAGTTTTAGATTTAGAAAGTCATTCGTTATGGTACTTATTATTTCACTAGTTTTGGCATATTGCATGGAACTATTTTTCACGCTTCGACGCCAATGATTTTTCACTTTTAATCAGTTTATATTTAATTACATATTACATTTAATACAAATTCTTTTTATTTACGTAATGTTTTCATAGTTAAGTAGGTATACCAAGATACATTTCTCAGTTTTGTACAATTGTGTATGGTTCTTATGCAGAAGCTACTCCAGCATTACACATTTTTTTGTTTTTATCATATAAAAGTAGCAAACGCCCATGGTCATCAGTAATCATCCCCAAATACAATTTAATCATATCTAAGTTTGATCATGGATACGTTGCTACCCCTGAGGACTAAGTTGTTTGCCTTGTGTATAAGTATAGTAGGCAAGAACGTCCCTCCAAACCGAAACACAAGAATTGCTTCACGGAGGATTATGAGGGTGGCGATGTTACCTCCCCGGTCGAACTAAACGAGCTCTACCATCTGGAAAACACATTTTATATTTATCTCAAAAATGAAAATAGTCATAGTTTACTAAATAATCTTTTATTAGTATTCTAAGCAAGTGAGACCGGAAGCACTTAGTAAGTCAGTACAAAATTTATAGCAAATTGTTGCAAACTTTCAACAATTTATGATTTACTAGGACTTTACTTGAAAACACAATGACTAACTTTCAAAACTAAACCTAGGAATTGCACCACAAATAAGCCTATTCCTTTATTTCTTTACGTTCAGTTTAATGGGAATAATTTCACAATTCACTCCGACCATTACTGTATTGGAAACTGGTTTTAATATTCAACGTTGTCTAATTGTACTGTAATAATGTATGATTTACTTACGAGTTAATGGAAGTGGTTTTATACTTTATCTTTATGTATATTATGTGCACAATATTATTTTTATCATGATTATGTTTCATGATGTGTACCTCCATGATACCAGATGGTAAAACTCATGTACGACCAGGGAAGTACTACAGTCATTCTCATAATGCTCCGAGAAGCAATTTATTGTGTTTCGGTTTGGAGAGGCATGGTTGCCAACTATATATGACCACGAGATGAACATCTTAGTCCTCAAAAGTAGTAACCTCAGGTAGGGTACTATTCAATCTTACTCAGAGATGATTACTAATGTCCTCGGGCGGCAGTGACCACTTACCATCAAGTAGACTGCATGCTCGTTTGCTACCTTTAAACGATAGAAAAGTTCGTGAAGCAATTCTAGTGTTATGGTTTTCGAGACTCGAGGTTCTGGGTACAGTTACGAGGGAATTTTTTTATCCCTTAAAGAGCATCGCATCTGTACCCTTAAGGAGCTTCGCATTAATTGTATCTCGAGATTCACTCTCAGATACAATTAATTCGTGGTCTAATTACCATACCTATCACTTACTATTTGTGAATGTATGTTCATTTGCTACCTTCATAAGATAAAAATAACTACCATCAATAGCTTGTGATTACTTGACGATTGATATTATTTACTCTCTGATAGGCGCATGGTAACTTAACTAGCATATTTTAACATAAAGTGTAGTAATTATAATTTCATGGGCGCTTAATTCTATTAAATAGAAATGACTTCTCATAATAATCCTCGTTATACATTATTATAAACCGTATGCTTAAGGATATTACTGCTCACATAATTGTTCTACACCGTTCTTACGATTTTGTTTATGAATATCTTAAACGGTTCGTGGATGTTCCTATGGGATAATAAAGGAATATTGTTAAGGTTTCCGGTCCCTTGTATATATATATACGTAAACTAGTGGACCTGTCCAACTTCGATTGCGTCATATAAGAGAGAGTGGTTCAAATTTTCCCCGTTTTTGCAACATTTGTCGTTGATACTCCGCTTCTATAGTTCCTAGCGTGATGTTATATAGCATATAATTTTATGGACTATTCGACATAAAAAAAAATTCAATTCGAACCAGTACTTCCTGAGATTAGCGCATTTAAACAAATAAACAAACTCTTCAGCTTTATAATATTAGTATAGTTATTTTTCACATACACCCATGTTAACTCCGCGTGACAATACGGTGGCGGATACCGGATATCTAATATTGGGAATCGTATTATCATAATATCCTGTACTCTATATTCAAAGGATGTTCTGTAAAGGGCCCCATTATTGACATACACAATGTGTTGTGTGTTTTATATCGGATTTAAGTCGGACTGCTTTTCTTAAAAGAGTGCAGGGAGTATTTTATTAATAACTTTTTTTCTACCGTTTTAACTAAGCCTAAGAGAGCCGCTCTAAGATGATGAATAAAATAAAATGTAATAATATTTTTACGTGTACTTTATTTTATAGGCATATTTAATTTAATTAATCTATACATATAATAAAGCTAAAGAGGGTCAAAAGTCTGTACATGGAAGATATTCGTAAAAA
>DWNR01000306.1:0-21556 GCA_018250455.1 Polygonus leo | reverse complement strand
AACACAATAATTGCTTCACGAAGGATTATGAGGGTGGCGGTGGTACCTCCCCGGTCGAACTAAACGAGTTCTACCACATTTCATCGTCTAAAGGTAACACACGAGTATGCTGTCCATCTGATTCTCATTACCGCCCATGGACATTAGTAATCATCCTCGAGTAAGACTGAATAGTACTTTAGGTTGACCACAGATGCTACCCTAAAGGACTAAGATGTTCGCCTTGCGTGTAAGTGCTATATTTATTGTAGGGCGGCAACCACGCCTCTACAAACGCAATAAACTGCTTCACGGACTATTGATATATTATTTACTAGCTGACCGCGCTACCCGACTACTAGCCGCGCAAGGTCATTTGCGTCATATAAGAGAGTGTGGGTCAAATTTTCCCCGTTTTTGCAACATTTTTCGTTGACACTCCGCGCCTATTGGTCGCAGCGTGATGTTAAATAGCCTATAACCTTCCTCAAGAAATGAACTATTCAACACAAAAAGAATTATTCAATTCGAACCAGTAGTTCCTGAGATTAGCGCGCTCAAACAAACAAACTCTTCAGCTTATATTACTAGTATGGAATATAGATAATAAAACATGGTTTACCTCTGTTCTCTGCTGTAACCGTTTATTGAGTTCATAAACTCTGTAGTCTGGCTGGCCGAAGTATGGCCCGTGCCTCCTGGAATACAGAAAAACAATTATAAGTAACAAATCTACGACATTTTATTGTTACAACGAAAATTATAACTTTAGGTTACCGACCCCAGAGGATGAAACGAGACCTTATTAATAAGACTCCGGTGTCCGTTTATCTGTCTGTCTGTCTGTCAGTCTGTCTGTCTATCTATCAGTTTGTCTGTATCTCACTAACCGTGATAGCTAGACAGTTGAAATATACCCAGATCATGTTGCCACTAGAAATAAAAATACTAATTATACAAAAAAATAAAACCACTAAACGCACTAAAAAGTATAAAATAATTTAAAATTTTGATTTTGGTGCCAAATGCTGTCAGCATCTCCTTCTTCTCTTCATATACCACTTGCATGTTACCTATTGCAGGTTGCGGAATTCCATGATATATCTTCTTAGTTGAAGGTCAAATAATTATGAAATAAAAAATGGAACCAACTTTGGACCAAGACCTACGTAACAAAAAAAGAATCATCGAAATCGGACTACTCTGTAAAAAGTTATGCATGGGCATACATTAAAAATATATATATATATGCGTCGAATTGTGAACCTCCTCTCTTTTTTGAAGTTGGTTAAAAACAGAATAAAATAAATATTTAAGTGGTGGCTCCCATACAACAAACGTTATTTCTTTTCCTTTTTTTTCGATATATGAAAAATATGGCGCTTTGTGCCATATTTTTCATATATCGAGCAACCCACGCTTTTTTCACAATAATACTAGTATTTTCCGTTCATTATTGTTTTCAGCTTATATTAAAAATTATTTTTTTACTTTTTAGTTTGATATGCTCTAAAAGCGTGTTTTTTTAGTTTTTTTAAACTATATTTATAACGAAATACTTGATATTTCATATTGTTTACAATATAGGTTACTCCAGATGACCACACCGGTTCAAAAAAGTATTTAAAGATACATTTGGAGCGGACAATACGTTCCATATGCGCCACAGATGTCTTATTCATGTACTGTAAAGATATGGTCACGCTTTGCCAGTGGGCGTTATTCTTAACTACAAAGTCCCATAATTATGTAGTTATCATGTTACTTTGCAATATGTTTGTACACGGTTCAATGGGATATATGGGAGTGGTTGAAGTAACATGTGAAAGGTTCAGAGAAAAAACAGGAAAAATGACTTTTTTATCGTATAAATGTAACAAACGAGCATGCAGTCCACTTAATGGTAAGTGGGCACTGCCGTCCATGGACACCAGCAATCATCCCAGAGTACAATTAAATCGTAGCTAAGTTTGATCACAGATGCGTTACTACTCCAGAGCACTAAGATGTTCGCCTCGTGTATAAGTGTAGCCGGCAACCACACCTCTCCAAGCCGAAACACAATTATTGCTCCACGGAGGATTATGAGGGTGGCGGTGGTATCTCCCCGGTCGAACTAAACGTGTTCAACCTACCTACTAAAAGTAAAATACATGTATACCTATGTTATATTACATAATGTTCGAATTTATATATTTATATACATATTTTTCGCCAGCATCGCATCTGTGCTTAAGCTCATTTAAGCGCATTTAGGGTTGATTACAAATGGCCACGGTCGGAACTGACCACTTACCATCAGGTACATTGCATTGCTTCTTTCATTCAAAAAAAAATCTAATAGCTGGTGGGTCGGTCCTGTTTTGTCCTCCTAACAGTACAGTGGGTCATCATGAAAAGTTTGAGAAAGTTATCAAACATAACAATATACATTTTAATAATATACGTTTAAAGAAGCAACGTAATGTTTCTGAAAATTCAATGCGATACGATGTGCAGACTCCTTTAGCTGCATGCGACTAGGTTAATAAAGAATGCAAGCAAATTACGTCCGCAAGTTAGTGATGCGATATTATTCTTTGTAACCACCCACAGACTGTTGTAGATATTATTCATAGTTCATAAGATATTTTTTGTCATTTTTAGGGTCCCGTATCTATAGAGTAAAACCAAGACCCTATTACTAAGACTCCGTTGTCCGTCTGTCTATTACCAAGTTGTAACTCATGAACCGTGATAGCTAGAAAGTTGAAATTTTCACAGATTATGTATTTCTGTTGCAGCTATAACAACAAATACTAAAAACAACACACAATAAACGTCATTTTTCTTGCCGGTTTTTGTAACTAATGGTACGGAACTATTCGAGCGACAGTTCGTCTCGCACTTGGGCGCTTGTATTTTTTAATATTTCGCATAAAAGTAGCGAATACTATGAAGTTAGCTAACGCACCTCCAGTCCTACTGAAGATAAGTGGTGACTGAAGGCCGTATTTGTAATTAATAACATTAATCAACCAATAATCCCAAGTACGATTGAACCGTACCTGAGGCTGACATAAAAATACATGTTTTATTGCCAATGCCTTAGGACCGTGGTCTTAAGGAACTTAAACATCTTGACATTTGCTACGAACACACAAAGTAAGTAGCGTAATGTTATAGACCACTGCGCCTCTCCAAAACCAAAATACACAACAATAAGCAACTGCAACGCGGCGGACATGGATGTGGCAGAGGTACTACTCCAGTTGAATAGTGTATAAAATATGATAGGTATTTTTACATGCATAAGAATATGTACAATATCGATCGGCACCCATTTAAAACCCTTAAACCTTATTATCACAGGAGATATATTTTTTTATTGTGGCATGCAGCGAGCATGCAGTCCACCTGATGATAAGTGGCCACTGCCGCCCATGGATATTAATAATCATCCTCAAGTACGATTGAGTCATATCTAAGTTTGATTATAGATACGTCGCTACCCCTGAGGACTAAGATGTTCGCCTCGCGTTTAAGTATAGCCGGCAACCACGCCTCTCCATACCGAAACACAATAAATTGTTTCACGGAGAATTATGAAGGTGGCGATGGTACATCCCCGGTCGAACTGCATGAGTTATACCACCTGGCAATGTGCCCCGAACTGGGACAATAATGGGTTGTGATGGTGATAATGACCCATTAAGCTTCATGTAGTATTAAGACGACGTATTATAATTTTAATTCATCAAGTTAAAAAGTTACTTTTGAGTTACCTTTTAGCAGATGGTACGCGATTTGAAAATTTATCGATTCACAAGATTTCAACCCCAGCGTACGGTCAACACAGATGAGGTTATTTAAATGTGCATACAAAATATCGAATGCGAATATCGGCCTACTAAACCAGCTTCGTCTTCCATCACCAACTTCATCTGTCAAAAGAAATTCGCCCTTATTCCTTTAATAATAAGGCTCAACGGTAAGTGTTTTTATGTTTGCCAATAACAGTATCTTTATCCTAGTGTACAATGCTGGACAATAACAGTGACATGTACTTGAATGCAAAACAGCTTACATGTCATGGTGTTTTAACATGGAAAGTTTATAGGAAGTACCGTATGCAAATGTTGTTTAACTTTAGTACATTACACGTATGAAAGGATGATACGTTATGTGTTTAGAAACAATTAACATGAATACGATACGAATAGTTACAAAGGACAACGAGCTCTAATCTTGGTTTGACAATAAATGTTATTTGATAACGGTTATAGCTAAATATATGATGAATGAGGTGGTAGAATAGTTCAACAGCGGATATACTATCGAAGTCTTGATATTCCTGCAAAGTTTGTTTCGTTAATAAACGAGGCCAAGTGCGTTCTTTGTTATGAAATTAATAGTATTGTAGTAACTGTCTTTTTTCCTTTTTTATCGTATAAAGGTAACAAACAAGGATTCTTCAAACACGAAGCCGTCACCGTTTGGTGAGTAGTTACTGCCGCCCATGGCATTACGGTATGGCTGGGTCCCCAGGTATGATTGAATCGTACCTAAGTTTGATCACAGATGCATTGCTACCCCTGAGGACTAAGATGTTCGCCTCATGCATAAGTATAGCGGGCAACCACGCTTCTCAAAATCGGAACACAAGAATTGCTCCCCGTAGTAACTCCCCGGTCGGACTACACGAGTTCTACCACCTTAGAATATTTTACTAATACAATTAAAAGTACATATAAAAAGGACCGTATATCGATGTAATTAAAAAAATTATAAAAAAAAACTTAAATCTACATACATAAATAAACGGTTTTCTAAACCAAAATGTCAGGTTTATAGTCAAAATACTTTACATAGTAATAAAACAACAAGTGACACAGAGACATTTTTATCGTCTAAGGTCGCCGTGTGAATCGCACCTAAGTTACTACACAATTACAATCGAAAAGTGTAAAAACGGTGTAAAAGGTTCTTCATACTCACTTTTATCTAATTCTACATAAGAGAAGTATGTGATCATTTTCTAAAAGACGATTTTCTAGAAAATAAATTCTATTGTTAATAATCCGCATTACAACGGTATGATGACCACAGCCATCATACCGTTGTAACACGCAGAGTTATAGATTCTACCCTATCCAGCAGATCTATTCTGTTCTGTTCCTAGTCTGGGTTTTATCTTTCCTGGTGTTTATATACTTTGATGTAATCATGTTACATATAAGTATATAAAATAGTGTGAGACTTATCATTATATATGTAAGGCTATCTTATCATTATTCTTCTTTCTGTCTATTCCTGTCTTCATTATTCTTATGTCATATTGTAGGTAAGTAAATATTCATAGTACCCTACTCAAAGTAAATGCCAGTCTGAAAGTACTTTAAAGAGACTCGTTGAGAAATTAAGCGCTTTAAAGAATGCAATGTAAGAAACAGATCGTTAGATAGCCCGTGCTTAATTTATGCGTTTTACCCGCATTGTTATTCCGACACGACCTTTCAGACTTCCATTAAAGTAGCTATTAGAGAAACAAACAAGGAACTCCCCACGATAAAATAATTATCGCTTTTATCTCCGCCGAACCTTTGTGAGCATCAATTTTCAAGTCCCTAAGGCAAACATAATATTAAAGAAGAATTTCACAAGAACCGACCTCATTCCTTCGAAGCAAAAAACTAATCTAAAATCGGACAATTTAATGACGTCAGCTAAATTTTAGATGCGCCGCGGTGTGTTGTTTTCGAAAACGGCGTGACCGACTTAAAATAAACACGAAATGTACACAAAACTGATGATGAGTGTGGCCATTTTATATATGAGGCTATTATTAAAAATGCCCTTTTGGCCTCTGCACCTGTTATCGACACCTGCCTTACTGACCGTGTACTCTATAAAGAAACTCGTTCTTACCGAACTCCGTTAACAATAGGAGATCGTTTTCGTCTTTTTGTACCATAAATAAGCACTTTATTTATTAGTCGAGAGCAGGTAAACAGATATTCGTAATTACAGTACTTGGTACCTGGCTTGTGGTTTAAGCAGACCAGATTGGTGGTCGTTAAGCCAGATTATAGTCTACTTATATTGTTTGTCAAACCACAGACAACAATTAGTTTCTTTTGACAATACATTGAACAGAGCATATAATTCATAATATTAATACTTCACGAAGTAAAACTTTTACTTTTAAAAGTTTTGCATAAATTAAAATAATATTATTAACCAACAAGATACTACTTTTGAGATAAAAAAATAAAGCATTACTAATAATTACAATAATTAACTTTTAAAACCCTTAATTGTACAAGGTGCGAGTTATGTTTAAAATATAAACGCTTAAAATATTGAGCATATCCGCTAAGTGAAAGCAGTTTTCAAAAATACATATGTAGTCATTAATAATATATTACCGAACAGATCATTATACGAACATAAGTAGTAGGCAGTTAATTAAGGAACATTCAGAACCGGACTCCACGGTATCATTTGCTATTGTGATAGACCCGTCGAATCCTTCGGGGTTCTACGTATTGTTGGTCCATTTTAATAGCAAAAATGATAAATATCCCGCTGGGGAGTATCCCACAGTCGATTCGAAACTAACATTACCAATTTTTTATAACTCACATCGGATTGAGAAACGCTTCTTCGCTAAAGGCTTCCTTTTTTGTTAGTAACTCCCGACAAATGTTTGTAAACCGTGCGCGTAGAACTAACAAAAATGGCAGAAAGCCACTAATTAAAGTGTAGAACAATGAAACAAAACGACCTCTATAAAATACCCTTCAGAACCCCCACGATGCCAAGTCCGAGCCAGCTTCAAATAGGGCATAAAAAAACTATACCCACGTAATATCACAGCAGCGTGCGATCGACTCGTAAGGCGTTTTAAACGTGATTTAACAAAAAGCGCAACCCTTTTAAAGGGAAGTCAAGGTATAAAAATATAAAGCCGACACACTTTCCATAAACTTAAGTAAGCTTTTAGAGGAGATGATACGGCTACCTCCTTGTTTAATCCGCTTTAAAACACCGCAACACTCTTTTGTTATTCACCGAGCTTGAAGTAATCTCTTCTTCGGGGTTTTATAAACAATCACCGCAAAGAAATTTGTTTCTACATACCTACGAGCCTTTTTGAAAATATAATTTACTGGAAACAACAAAAGAGTGCTTCTCTTCATTATTTAAATTCTTATTTCAAATTGTTCAACAGATGGAAAATTTAAAACGTACGTATGCTTTGTCCATTTCTTTTCCGTTCATATAATAATTATCTTGAGCTATTTGCATAGGGTCGTTTGGTCCTATTTTCGAAATCACATTTTAATCTACGACAGTTGAAGAAAGAAGGGTTTGAGTGAAGTCTAATCAGCGACGTCAATCTAAATGAAATTTATTAAAATGCGTTATTGTTCAACCAGAAACTTGCTAGATCTCACCTCACTTTAAATTACACAATAGGACGATCCACATGTCTTTTTTTGTCGCCGCCAAGTGTATGAAGATTAGAACGTCCGACATGGAAAGGGTTGGCTTAGTTTTTTTGACCTCTTGAAAGCTATCGTTTCATCAATTCTTTCCATAATACTACTATTTTCTTATCCGTTTGCATTCATAAAGCATATGCGGTATGCATATGCGTTTGTTTTCAAATGACTTTTGCCAAAAGCACTTTGGATCTGTGCATGTATTTTTGGTAATTTATAAATAATATTAATTTCGTATTTATCTTGATTGTAGTAAATAGATATTGTGTAATAGATATACATATAGAATGAATATCCCGACTTGACTTGATTATTTGTTATAACTAATCATTTAAACAAATGGTCAACAATTAATATCCTTATTAATTGTTGATAATTGTTGACCATTGTTATTATTAACAAATTAAAATTGATATTAATTCTTGACAATTTTGCTACATACTTTTATCGGAAATAGATTTGGAGAAACATCAAGAAGGTGAACCATATACGGATTAGTATTGAAAAGTTTTCCTTGCTCACGATGGATGATGCAAAGATATACGAGTTGTCTATAAAACTGCAGACATCTCCTAGTAGCATACTCGTACTTACATTTATCGTATACAATGCAATTACATGTACATATATGTAGGTTTTGCAACCGCACTCTCTGGTTGTGTCATCTCATCCATCGCATAATCACGCGCGAACGTGGTGAAACTCGATATCACTCCATATACGACTATAAACAAATGTAGGCAAGTTGTACTACTATCCTCTTACAATTTCGTTCCGTAATTAACAGGTATTCTCACGAACGAAGGCAATACGTCTCGCATTATCCGTGCTTTGCAAAACCGAGTTCTTAAACACCGGGTCGTATCGCTTTACAACTTTTTTTAGCGTAAGCAAAACTCTTGATCGTTGCCCGAATTATAATATCAAAAAGCAATCGTTCATTCAAGTATTGAATAGTCTTTAAGCAATGGGCGTGGGTCACAATGGTCGCGGCGATCGTCTTGAGGCCTCGACAATTTCAGATCACTGGTATACGAAACTGCATGTAATATAAATCTTTCCGGTGAGGCACGAACAACTGAACCACTCCCACTTGGATCGCGGACTCGGCTCAAATACGAATATTAAATTCCACTCATTCGAACTCTTTATTTAAATGCGGTGATAACGAATTTAGATTCTATTTCTCAAGCATCAAAGTTTATTTTAGCTTCTCTCGTAATCTCAGTAAACCGTAGCGGCTTTGGATATTTCGTTTGAATGGGTATTAATAATTTTTATTGCAGGTTCATTGCATTATGCTTTACCGATGAATTCCTTTGCTCTTTTTCGCGACGTCCATCAATAATTTTTCGGACAGTTGAATGTCTGCCTGTGTTTAAGACCACATTGATCGGTCCTCGAAATTATCTTAATCGAATCGGGATATTAAGATGCTTTATGCATAATTAGTTACAATGTCCGACTTGTTTGCAATAAGAAATGTGAGTGACAGTTTTGTATTATGAGGTCGGCAGTTCATTTTCGATTTAATTTTTAAATAGCTATTTAAATTTAGCAATGACAGGTAATAAAATATGAATGACATGTACCCTTTTTCAAAATTACGTAAATTAGAATAAAAATATTAACATTTAATTATTACTTGTCTTTTAAAATAAATCGTCCTAAGAACACGTACGAGTAAACCTAAAAGATTTTCAAAAACCCTTAAGGTTTGTGCAATCTGCAAAATTTGAATTGGCTAACTACGGATACTATGACCTAAATGCTTCACTTTATGAGAAGAGACCCTTGCCCGGCTGATGGAAAATATGTTGGGTTGTGATGAAAATGATGATGATATCACTGATACCTCTTCGTATTTTACATTATTTATAACTGACACACGAAACTCAATTGAACCTTATGTTGAGTAGACACTGAGCCAATAGATAGCACCTATGTTCGACCTACCATTAGGTCAAACATAGTTTTAAGCAGTACTAAGATGAGGGATGGTGTATTTTTAATGAGTAAAATAAACCTAAGTCAATCAGACTTTCAGACCAGCCAAACGCTTCTTTTCTACGTAGGATGATCAGATATGTATGGATATAAACTTCCTATTTTGTCAATTATAAATGATACGCAATAGTTTGAGCTATTTATATTAAAAGTTATTAAGAGATAACGTAGACTAAATGCCCAAATAATAATTAACTATGATAGGTAAAATTTTCAAGCCTATTTATTGCTCCATCGGGAGAGAATTGTGCCAGTTAAACAAAACTAATTTGAACTAAAATTTAATCTTTATTAAAATCTCTCAATTATTGTACAAACCGATAATTTTGATGTTTCAACAACAAGTATATTAGCAAATTAATTATTCGCTTCAAATATAGAAATAGTTTCATTACGTCATATAACTAACAACACAAAATAAAAAGGAAAACCTAAGACCTAATAGCCTAATAGCTAAGACTTCCAAGATTAAAGAAGAATAAATACTCCAATTGTCTTTAAAGAAACTCTTATGCGTTTTTTGATACTAATATTCCGAGGTGATAGAACCTCTATATCAGAGTTTAGTTATATGTATGCCACCGCAACCATACCTAATATCACTGCGTAGCAATTTGCTATTTAGCAATTGCTTAATAGCAAATTGTTTTTCAATCGGAGAGTGTAGATCCCGCCCATACTTATTCAAGCAGCAACCATTTATGTCAGGGAAAGCATCCTTGTCAGCTTCAAGAACGACCTTCTGTCTGACGTTGAGCATATGGACATCCCAAAGGTGAAAGTGACTCTTTACCATCAGGTATGTTACATGCTCGGTTGCGCTTTTTATATCCTAAGATATACTAAAATTATAGTATAAACACACAAACCATTTTATCAGTTGCTTCTTGTAGTAAATAAGTCTTTTCACGGACAGTAACTAGCTAATAAATAAGGTAAAGGTCAAATGATAATGATGATAATAATATATCTTATTTAACACCAGAAACGGGAAACCGAATCTTCTCAAAGGATATGTTCATTAAGTATTTGTATGAAATTCTAAAGGTTAAGATCAATTATCAAACATGATATAAAGGTCTCCAATTAGGTAACAAACATATAAATCGTCACAGAAGTATATGTCAAATGTTAAACAAACAAGATCTTATATCCGACAATGTAATTTCTACGTAATTTTGAATAATATAGAGTAAATTGTAACTAATAATTTTATCTCTATTAATTACATTTGTTATCAGTAAAAATGTGTAGAGTAGAATAATTTATTGTATTGATTTATTGAGTACACTGCGATCTAACTAACAAGGGCGTACAATTTATATAAAACACTGTAAGTTTCTTGTCTTTTATATTAAATGATTTTCATTGTAATGCAAACATTTGCTTTAGCTGCGTTATGTTATTTATAAATAAGTTCTATATTAATATACTTAATAATCACATAAATACGGGTTTCCCTCCAAAACAAGTAATCATATTCCAAACATACACATAGAGTCATATAAATAAATAAAAATTGACTTATGAACTTCTATCAAGAAGTCGATAAAAACCGTAACGTACAAATAAAAACATTTATTCAAGTCGAGACTCTTATTCATATTTAATATAAGTATTAATGAAACATATCGGATATGATTACATAAGTAAAACAGTCACAAAGGAAGCGGCGCGTCGTGGGACGTCGTATCAAGTCGCTGACATTCAAGTTCAAACGATATCGTGTGACGACCTCTGAGGTTATACGTTCTTCGGTAGAAGAAATAAATTTACTTTGTACTCGTAGCGATAATAACAAAGGTCAATCTAATTTTTTGGGAAGCGGGTCAGTTTTTATATCCATGTAAAAAGTTTTTGACGACTAAAGGATTAGATCAAGGAGATGAACACTGAACAGCAGGTGGTAGAAATTTTTGACATTTACCTATGGAGACACTGCCACTATACAACTTATCTAAACGCTTTATACGAATTAATGAATGGATGAATGTACGTTTAGCAGACTTTTGGTAACAACAGTCTTTACAATAACTAAGTACCAATAATAGTAACAATCTAAATGACTAATCCATACCACCATGTCACAAGAGGCTATAGGGAGTAAACTATACTTCCGGATGCGACCAGATATTTCTTTTAAAAAAGAGTAGCATTCATCGAAAAGACAGGCGGAGAAATGTTAAATCAATGAGAGATATATAATAAATATTTCCAGCGAATAATGCTACATACATATCTAAATGCAGAAATAAGCACGCATCCTTCAGTTCAGTAAACAGATATTACTATTATTACACTCACGCCGTTATAATCCATAGTTATAAGAGAAACTCGTATTCACTGAACAAATAGGATGCTATTACATAAGTGAATATCGTATCGAATTGAGCTGACATTCAAGTTCAAACGATATACAGCACGACCTCCGAGTGCTCTGGGTTGAACTTTCGCTGGAGTGAAGGCGAAACTAATGTTATAGGCAGGGATTAGGGAGATATTACGAGTGGGTTAGAAGAGTATTTCAACACGCAAGAAAATTTATTAATTTCTGATACTACGGCAGTCATAAATGATACTGCACTGGTGAACGCTGTCATTTGAGACACATTTAATGACCACTAGTACTCTATTTTTTGTAATTTGGTTCTTTCTGATTGGACGAAAATTCAAATTTGTAGTAATATATTCAGTTACCAAACTATTCATAATTATGTTGATTATCTCAAACTATATTAACAAATATGTATCATATTTTTTATATAAATTGTAGTGTAAAACAACAAAGACAGAGTAATAAAGAATAAATGAATAAATAGAGATAGAGTATTTACCTATGTACATTTACAAATAAAAATAAAAAGGAAACCCTTAGACAAAACCAATAAGTAAAGTATAAAATCCTTTAAAGTACTACTAAAAATCGACTGTTTTTTAATGATTCTGTGCCGTCTGCCGTTAAACAATACCCAAAATGATTTTGAAGTAAAACATTTTGGGCGTCACTAAATTTTGAGCAAAAAAGTTTAAAGCTGCATCGGTTGTTTGAAACCGTCCAACTCCCACTTCCGTTTGTCTTCTATTGTTCTAGGAATCAACAAAACTTTGCCTTTAGTTTTGTGATCAACTGTATCTGGGTTTGGTATTATTTTATTTATGTTGTTACATTTAGTAGTAAGATTTTACTTTATCAGATCTATATTAAATGTGTTTTAATACAATGTAGATATTGATATTTGATGTTATCTAGTTACCTTAAATCAGTGAACATTATCAGCATGTATATTATCGTTAATGGAACAAGTAACTTATTGCGTGCTATCATGTGTAATTTGATTTTATTTTTACCTTCCACTTCAGCATACGAGTTAAAGAGAAGCTAAAGTTTTAATTTGGTTACTAGTGTAGAACTTATGACCTACCTTCACGGCAAAGACTACAAGTTTCTTGACTGTAAAACAAACTCTTGCAAGATAGACAAATAGATTAGAAATCCATTTGAGCATTTCGATCCGAGGACATAAACTTCAATGGCTCGTCCACGTCAAGAAGGCAACTTTAAAAAACTGTTTCCACTATGTATTTTCTTGAGTTATTTAAAAAACGTGCGATGTAGCTAACTATCTCACATATTTTGTGAATGTACATAAAAAGATTTCCTAATTACTTTTTATTTCCTTATTTTTTTTGTCATGTTATGTATAAAAATCTCTTATCATTGTGTTTGTCATCGAAATCCTCCGAAATGGCTTGATCTATTTTTATGAAATTTTATTATTTTTGTCTCTATTTGATAGGTCTAAGAAGATATCGTAGGCAAATTTTTTACCCTAAGGTAATTTTATTATTTTTATTTTTCGAAACAATTTCTTTTTGATTTTGCATCAAAAATACTCATAACTTTAAAATTTCATCCTTTTATCATCACCCATTATTTAATCTGAATTTTATACTTTATATTTCAGAACAACGTTTACCGGGCCAGCTAGTATTTACCAGCAGCTTTCAGCTGACCACCTCCCTACCTGTCCCAATGTTACGTCACAAGGCAAAAAAAATTAACTTAATAAGTATTTGTGTTGTATTAGATCGTTCAAAATATTTATCGACGCAGGCCCGCCAATGGAAACAGTTCCTAACCCTCCGAACGATTTTATGGTATAAACAGGGTCGGGACCCGATACCCGGATAGTTAAAAGGTTGTGGAACAATCGAGTGCTCGTGAGAACACTCGGCCACTTCAAGCTAATGCACCTAACTACGCCTTCGACAAATAAAGAGACTGTCTCGTCACGAGTTCAGTGGTGGACGTAATTTGATTTTCTTAACGTCAGTAGAGGTGTTTACAAACAAACTGTTTGTAGCTTCTTTATGTGGTTCGTTTTTTTATGGTAGAAAGGTAGCTAATGAATCTTGAGTCCACAGATAGTATGTTACTATCTGTGGACCGCCTTTTGGTCACCACTATTTATGTTTTGTTTTTATTTTTTGTATATTTTGATTATTCGTGTGGTGTACAATAAATAATATTTGATTGATTGATTGATTACTACGGGCTAAGGACATTTATAATCAAAACTAACATGCTTGAAACTCAGATGCGTTGTTCTCGTGATGCTCGCCTTGTGTGTAAGTCTTAACATAATATATTTCATCTAGATTTCTATGCCTATTAACAAAACTTACTTCTACATTGATCGTTGGTAATTTCGAAATCTCTATAACCTTCGAGACTAGAATATCATAGGTAGATCTATAATATATAAGAGACGCTAATAAAATATGTTTTCCACTGGAAAAAATCTTTAGAATAATGGTAGAGAATCCGCGCCCCATAAGTGATACAAAATAAATCCTTCATAAATACTAAGTATTACATATATGACTAATTACATCTTTAATTTGTATTTTTATTCGTAGTACATGTCTTAAATGCATCCCTGACTTTCAATTCTAGTATTTAAAAATGTCCTAAACCCTAATATACTTGCATAAAAAGGGATATGTACATACTGACACTTATATACCCAGAACTAAGAAATGCATAAGTTAATTGTAACTTATGTTTACGTAACCGAACTCGACTCCAGACATAAGGATATGAGTCACATTTTATCATCACCTTATCATGAACTTAAGACTTGTAGGTATATTCGCATCCAACAAAGAATATCTTTCGATATAATTACTACATTGCTTTAAGATTGTGCTCCTAATAATAGTGTAGGGAAATAAAAATAATATGCAATCAATGTGCAATGAAATTGAAATTTATTTTTAAATTATTAGACGTATATAGGTCTTATTAAGAAAAAAAATCGGTTGTGATGAATAGTAACAATTATGTATATGTATAGATAAAACAAATTAGGAATACATGTGTTTTTTTATCGAACGAAGATAGCTAACGAGCATGCAGTCTACATGATGATAAGTGGTCACTGCCGCCAATAGACATTAGTAAACTTTTCCAAGTACGATGAAATCGTACCTGAGGTTGACCACAGATGCGTTGCTACCCCTGAGGACTAACATGTTTGCCCCATTTGTAAGCAGAACCGGCAACCACGCCTCGAAACATAAGAATTGCTTCACGGCGGATGATGAGTGAACTACACGAGTTCTACCACCTGGTCTTTACTTTAAATAAATATATTAAATAAATATAGCGTATATAAAAAAAACTAGTACTTAACAAGAACAAGTTTGAATTGTAATAACACAAGAATAAAACATACCCCACATTAAAGAAGAATCAATCAATAAACTGGTTGAAGGTAAGACTAAGCAAGAAATAGATTAATTTAAATCACCGACATTACACCTTGATGCACTAGTAAATAGAAAATCTGTTATTACTTCCTACCCATATAAACGGGAGAATCTATTTAATTAAGTCTGTAAAAACTGTTTACTTTCAATATAAACAAACAAGTAAAAAGTGTGCCGTGTTCTGAGAATAGTACATCTCATTTACAAGGACTCGTGTGGCCTTTATTTATAAAGCTTTAAGACTGAAAATAGTTTGGCAAATGTCATCGTGAAATGGAATAAGTGTATGAAGATTGCAACGAGTAGGGTAAAAGCCCCAGTGATTGACAAGTGGAGTCCACCCACAACTGTGTTGGTGGGCACTCGGACGGAACGTGATTTTTTACCTTTTGCCTCCAAGCTTTACAACCCTTCATTTGCTGAATGCATAAACCCGACTAATTACTTTATATTCTCGTGTTAATATTTTTTTAAATACCATCCTTGTATAAATAATGACTTCCACGGAATGTAGACAATATTATAATTTTAGTGTTTTAACGATGCGGTAAAATATTGTTTTGTACAAACCTTTAACTAATTATCAGAAGAAAATAATATTAAGTATAGTCTAATTATGTTATTAGATTATTAAGATTGTGTTTGATGTTATTAATTGGGCCTCGACACCGGACTTTCGCTATAAAACGCTCCAGTATAACTATTTCTCCGTAAAAATCGATAAAGATTTGTACACCTTTAGCAAAATTTACAAAAAGATTCAAAAAGCAAAAGTATCGATTAAAATTCAAATGTTTTTATAGTTTCATAATGAAATCTAGCGATATGTTGATGAAGCATAAAAACCACACTTGTAGTATAGATACATTTGATTAATTCAATATTAGTAGCATTAATCATGTAGCATATTGCTCAAATTAGTCTAGACACTGCAGCGTAATACTATTGTTTTGTAACGTGAACTTGGCACGTCGTTTCAAAATGTTTACCTTGAACCTTTCAAAGCCGATCGTGCAAGGTTCTTACGGAAATATAAATGTTTAAATCGGCAGTAGTATAAGGCATGATAATAGATAAATATAGAAAATTTCATTCTATGGCCTATTCTATTTCTGCCTTATAAGAGCAGTGGTGCCTACACAAAATCATTTTCTTCCATTGTCAAATGCTTTCTTGTATCGTTAGGTATTGTTATATAAATAGGGTATGACTTATTCATCTGTAATGTTTATTGCTACGGTACTCATTCTAATTTAGAAATAGGTAAGTTCTATTTGGATCGATTAAAATATCAATGGGTTATGTCAACTTATAACTCATTTCTATATTTTTATGGTATATACTACAAACAAAATATGAATATATACTTTATATTATATTATAGAATATTGGTAGCAGGGCTACTTCTAATCATACACCTCCTGTTCCCAATTAACAATAACATATGCCTCTTCAATATAAATAGTTATAGTAATAGTTAATTATGAACTTTTATTGAATTATTATTTTATACGAAACAAGTTCTTTGAACCTTCCTAAGAATCCTAAAGTTTGTTTGATGTAACCCAGTCCGGACTCTCGAAGTCAGTTGATACACATGTTCGAGATCGTTACTTATTAAGAAAATTATGACAGTTAGGAGTTCGAGTTTTCAAATTTTAAATGCATTTTTGGGACTTTTACCCTGTTAGCTTCTTTATTAGTATTTATTACTGTTTCATATTATTAAATGAATCCACACTTCCTCAATATAAAATACATGCACAACTCTCTGACACATAGTACATATACAAACAAACACATTTTTTCTGTTTGTAATATATTATGTAGTTAAGCAAATCGATATTGATAATCGATTTGCTTAACGCAAATCGATATTGATAATCGATTTGCTTAACTATCAATCAATAAATATCAAGAATAGTACAAAATTCAGCAAAAAGATATGGAGCTTACCTGATGACAAGCGGCACCTATGATCATCATTAACGATGGACATCTCTATCTGAGGTTATCCACATTATTTGTGGATCAATGAATACTCGAAAATGTTTGCAAATATGAGAATTTCTACCCGGTCATACTTTACGTGGACGAACACCTGCTAAAATGAATGTGATGAAAGTTAATTAAGAATCATTTAGTTCCATCATACATTGCATTATATATGATGATGCAGAGGAAGCTCCCACTTCGAAATTACATTTAATCACAAAAGTAATGTTTTATAAACGATGTCTTTTCCAAAGTATTTATTAACAACTTAATTTTGCCTGTAATATCGATTACACGAGCCCAAAATTACACACGCGAAAATAAAATGAACGCTAAGTAATGCCGCCGCGCATTGAAATTCTCAAATTAAGTGCCAAAAACCCTTTTGGAATTTTTATTGAGTATCCGTTACTACACAACTTGCATTTTAAAGTGCTATAAAAGTAAAAGTTTAATATTTGGAGATGTGATAGTCAAGATAAGCGATGTGTTGCGGCCCGACGCCACCTGCTCGGATCACACGAAAATCCGTCGCGCTATTTTGGCCCCAGATATTACAAATTTAGGGGCTTATTTCCTATGAACTCTCGCCCCAAAGGGAATACTTGATGTGGTAATCTGGTATGCCAAAGCCATGCCAGTGGAGCTGCCTGCGTTACACAGACTGTGATGTGACTATTAAATATCAATATTTTATAAGGGGGCGAGTTATTTTCGATCCTTATCGTTTGTATTAACACCTTGTTTGTTTATTATAACTCCTATGAGATTTTTTACTCTCAATCTTTTGATCTTCACAGCATCTGCCCTTCCGATTCGGGCAATTGTCATGGTAATGATTAATGAATGTTTTAAAAATGATTGTTTACAATCGATATTATTAATGAACGTCTTGAGAGTATAAAGCTCACCGTTATGAATTAAACATTTCTAGATAAGCATAAGGGATTGTGTGAGCAAGCGTAATTTAATTTAAATTGAACTTGTTAAAACTAACACAATATATATTTTATAGCAATGATATCGCACTTCTGAGAAGTATGCTCTCACAGTTAAGAGTTCTGGCTATTTTGGTCGACCTCGAATTTACGTTCAACTTGGAACTAAATTTTATACAAAGAAAATAAAAGTTAAGCTTTGTTTTCTCTCACGAATTTAGTTCTGTCTAATTTTAAAGCGTGTTAGATGTATTTATTTTACTTCTTCAAAGTAGTTAATGTTACGGCCTTTTAGAAAAAATAAAATGTGTAATTAAATATGTAAAAGATTAATACCCTTATAATATAATTCTTCTTCTTGTGTGTTTATGTTATGGAACTACTAATCGGTTGGGTCGATATTTATGTGTAGGTTTCGTGTGTGGATCCCTAGATGATTTGATTTAATCCATTAAGTTGTCGTGTATTCGAATTTTAGGATCATTGTTTCAACCGCTTTTTAACTAAAAGTTATATGTATATATTTCTCTATACATAAATGCCGAAGTTAACGATATCTTTTTATTTTGACAGAATAGTCTGTTCGGAGTCCAAATATTACATAATTCTACATAAGCGTACTAGTACCTATGTCTCGTGGCATGGAGACTTATTATCCACTATCCGAATCATATACCTACTAGTGACAAACATTCCTTTTTTAAGCATGCATTTTGAGTATGAGGAGTTCTTACGTGCCAATTTCATTTCTTATCAATATCATTTTCACTCAAAATCCATGATTTATTATTCGCCTTACTCCTTTACATTCAATTTTGTTTATCACTCACCGCCACGGCTTCGAACAAACGTATGTTGATTCTCTATACTAAGCTACAACACTGACTGTCTCGATCTCAGATCAGATAGTTGGCGGCGACCTCTATACAAACAGAGGGTCAGATGAATCGTGATATAAGAACTAAGTGAATACTTTCCAAACAATAAGATGCTCGTGAATGAAGAGACATTTATCGCTACTTATAATACGGCACTTTTATTTATATATCTTTTTTATCGTATAAAGGTAGCAAACGAGACTTCAGTCCACCTGATGGTGGTCACTGCCGCCCATGGACATTAGAAATCATCCTCAACCACAATTAAATCATATCTAAGATTGATCACGGATGCTCTGCTATTCCAAAGGTCTAAGATGATCGCCTCGTGTATAAATATAGTCGGCAACCACGCCTCTCCAAACCGAAACACAAGAATTGCTTCACGGAGGATTATGAGGGTTGCGATAGTACCTTCCCAATCGAACTAAGCGATATATATGGAGTTCATTTAATTTGTTTAGTACCTATAAGCCCCTAATTTGTCCCTGTCTTGAATATTTTCAAAAATATTTTGTTTGTTTCTTTGTTTTTTTATGTAGTTTCATGTGCAAATGTGTTCCTTTTCTAAGTTCACCCGGTGGCTTAAATTATGGTGTTTGTAAGTTTTATTAAGTTAAATAACTTTATTTGCGCATTTTTCCATGTTTTCAATAGAGGATTATTTAACTCTATACTATAATACGATTTGATTAAACTCTAGATACGTTTCTTCGGAATTTATAAGGATTTTTTGACTATATTTACATTATAATTTATAATTACTGACAATTTTCTCGCATCTACATTACATAAAATTTCTTTTTATTAATATTTGTACCGGGAATTTTTTATAAAAGCATTATCCGTAGAAACCTAACTAAAGTTCCATAAAGTGTGAAAATATATGAACGTCGCCATAACGGATACTTTATTCTATTGAAGACTGCTATCTTACTCTCTACAAAGAGTTCATTTATGTTGCCTCAATACGGCACCGCACAGGATCCAAGATCGTTTCGAGGGAATGTAGAAATATGGTAGCTAAAGACTACGGATTCACCATGTCTATTTATATCTGACAACATAAATACAGATTAAATGAGTAAATTCATCTTATTAGATCGTATCAAAATTTGGAAACGTTATAAAGCAGGTATTTTAACGCTGATTAAGAATATCCTGCGGTATTACAATCAATTATGAAAAAAGGATACCTATCCTATAAAAAAGGATATTTGACAAAGTAGACAGCACTGAATAAAAAGTGACGTAACAAACTACATCTAATTCGATGATTCGAGGTCAGATAGAAGAGACGTCGAACATGGACGAAAGTCATTAGGTTTCTTATACACTTCACATATGTAAAACCAATTAAAACTTGAATATGGAGCTTATTAAGAGTTGTTTTTGAAATTACCTTTTATTTTATACATAACATATACATATAAATAAGTAGCCTTATTTATATGTATTTATTACTGTTATGAACATTGGGGGAATGTTTTCCGTATAAGAACTAAATTGCTCAAATTTTCTTTAAAACATTTTTTAAATTGCTACCATTTTTACCTATTTTTATAGCGAGAAGAAAACTCAGTACTGAGTAAAAATACTTTTTAATGACAATTATAATAATTATTAACTAAAAATATATAATATAATATAAAAAAATATATACTAAAAACATATCAGTTTTGCTTTCCATCCGTGCCTTACGTATCTTCTGATAATGCACCTAAGCTTTTTGTAGACGAGCATCAAGTTAGACTGAAGTATGACGCACCTCGACCGCTCGACCATCTTCATCTGTCATTTCGGAATTATTAAAGAAAAATAAACGAATAACACGGCGTCCACAGAAAGAAAAGAAAAATATGAAGCACCCGCTAGGTTGATGGCAACTTTATCCTTTTTCTGACACAACTTTTGATCGGATCTCTGCGCCCAAAGGGCAACACTTTTTTAGGCTCAAATACTTATGTCGTAAAAATTGAAAAGCGAACGCTTTTTTGTCAGAACTATTTCGGTCAATAAAATATTTTTGTTATTAAGGGCAATTTATCGCCGTGTGTCCATTAAAAGGATATTTTATAGTGTGGGTTTTGTAGCAGTTGGTTAAGCCGATTTATAGTGTAATGAAGACCGTGAACGAATATATTAGAAATAAATGATGTCGTCCTAAGTTTTCGGTTGTCATAAATCGAGATGGAATAGGCGTGTTTAAATAAGTTTGTTTGGAAAGCATAAAATTACAACACTGACGTAAATGTGTTGATGGTAATCCGTGCTATTACTACAAACTTTATTAAGCGATGTTTTATCACGCTCGTTATCATTACACTAAATTTTGACAGATATTTTTATACGCCAGGTAGACATTAACTTTCATTTAAGTAGGCAAACTATTTATGAAATTGTACCTACCTGTTATGTGATTGTAGGAAAGTTCTATATATACATATAATTTCATCTGCATTCATATTTACATAAAACGTAAATGCATTTTGAAACTGCT